>JASKGM010053274.1:0-19421 GCA_034509205.1 Ceratonia siliqua
CCCCCATTTGCTTGTTTTTTCGGCGGGTTGGCGGGTTAGCATTTTCCAGCCCGCCAAATTGGCGGGCTGGCCCGCCCCGCCCCGTTTAAGGGGCGGGTTGATGTCAAAACCTGGCCCGCCCCGTTTGACAGTAGGCATTGTTTTACAAGTATGCCAAAGGCAGATTTTTCATTCAAGACTAAGTAGATCTTAATCAATGTTTTAATGCACCTTCACCAGCATCCCTGTTACTGTATCTATGATCCGACCATTTACATTTAATATAAAAAGATATTTTAGTGTTTGTTTTGCTAGAAAACAAATTTTTCAACAATCTAAATTTTGCTTTAAATTTTGAAGGAACAAATTTGCTATATGAGAAAGTAAAACTCATACTCATACGCCACTTTGCATCTGGATGTGTTCATTACTTTTTTTTATTTTTTCATTTTTAGTTAACATCTGCATTCTGACATTTCATTTTGAGAAAATAGAGAGTGAGAAGGAAGATATAAAAGTAAGGAAAAAGACAAATTTACTCACACAGTGGCTCTTAAATGGGTGCATAATACCATTGTTGTTAATAGCCATAGCACACCTGTAAGGACAAGGGCTAAAAAATGCTAGAGCGCATAGCATTGCGTAGGCTGTATGAAAATGGCACATTACATTGAATATTAAAAAATATAATTACACTAATTAATAAATATGAAAAACTAAACTCATAATTAAAACATGTCATAACAACTTAATAACCATTTATAATCATTCACAAATCACAATAACAAGCACTTAAATCATAAATGACATCTATCCCTAGTGATCCCTCCACGCATAACTTAATTAAAAAAATTGCTTGTAGCTTTCTGCCTACTTCTCGGATTTGCAAGGTTAAATTTAAAGAGCCTAAAATGAAATCAACAAAACATAATAAGAAATTATAATAGATTCTAATATTAAGTTTGGGTAATTGAAGAACATTAATGATGAAAAAGAAAGTAAGCAAAACACAAGTAAGGCACTAGAGGGTTTTTTAATTTTTTTTTTTTGGTTGTAGCACACATAACGTGCGCTACAGCTGTGGCCATATAGCGCATGTAGTGTGGCTATAGCCAGGCTATATGAAGACTGCTAGGCTACAAGGGCAGCATAGCTCTAGGGCTTATGGCGGCCTATAGTGCAGGCTATAGCACATGGTACATGGCTATTAACAACTATGCATAATAATGATATAGAACGCTTGGCAATGGACTACTTGGAAGACTTTGACAAGAAGTCCAAGAGGAGGCTCTAAGCCCAATGATACTTAATGTTTTAATTGCAGCACATGCACGGCGCATGCCTTTTGATTGTTATTTGTTTTGTTATTTATTTTATTTTGTGAATTACCTAATCACCCTTACTAAGTAATTTCTTATTTATTTAATTTTAGGGCTAAGGTCCTTAATCATTTAAAACCAGGGTTAGAGAGTCTTGTTTCATTTAAATTAGGATACTATGCCTATAAAGGCTGCTGTTAAGGATTTCATATCAGATTTTGATTATTAATAGTGGCTGCATAATTTATTTAGAGAGGTTTTCTCTATGTTTTCTATTCTTTAAGGGTTCTCAACATGTTTGGAACCTTAGTTTTGCTTCTGTCTACGTGGGAACCTTAGTTTTGCTTCTGTCTACGTGGTATCAGAGCATGGATTTGTCAGAGTTTGATGGTCATTCATTGAGGAGAAGGTGAAAGTCATGTTGATTACGGGATGGATGACGTTTGGGTCACATTTGACTTACATGGACAGCAATTGACCGAAATTCGTGAATTACTAGCTGAATTGAGTCTTAAAATTGATGGAAGAGAGGCTGATATGGGCATAGGGGCCGTGGGATTTGCCCACAACCCAAACACCCTAAATATTGGTATAGAAAGAGATGACCAGGGTAGGAATAGCCTTGTATTGGAGCGAAACGCTCAAGGGAGAGGTTGTTATGAATTAGAACAACATGGGAGACAAGGTATTATTGGTAGGAATAAAAGGGGAATGGCAAATTTGGACTCCGAATATGAGGAATTGATTTTGATCATGGTTACTATAGGGGACAACATAGGGGATATGATAATTATCAAAGAAGCCAAAATAGAAATTATAATGATCAAGAATTCCATAGGGGACAATATAAGGGATATCATAATTATCAACGAGGCCAAAATAGGAATTATGATGATTTTAGATTAAAAGCTGACATCCTTAATTTCAAAGGAGACATGCATACTGAGGGTTCCCTTGACTGGGTATCGGAGGTTCAGAGATTCTTTGAGATGATGGAGGTCTCGGAAGAACCAATGGTAAAATTGGTTGCCTTTAGGCTCAAGAGTCGAGCTGCAGCATGGTGGGATAAGTTGCAACGAACTAGAAGATGTCAAGGAAAGAATGCAATCCATACCTGGAGGAGGATGAAACAATTACTTATGGGAAGGTTGTTCGTTTACATGGGGTTCCACAATCCATTACTTCTTATCAGGATTCAAAATTCCTAAGCCACTTTTATAGCCCACTTTGTGCAAAATGTTTGATACTTCCTTGAAATTTAGCAGCACTGTTCACCTACAGACAAATGGTCAAATAGAAGTGGTCAACAGGACCTTGGTAACTTGATTCCGTGTATTTGTGGGAATAAACCGAAATAGTGGGATCATGCTTTACCCCATGCTGAGTTTACTTACAACAATGCAACTCAGTGCCACGGGGAGATTGCCTTTTTCTGCGGTGTTTCTAAAACCACCACGGCATGCCTTGGATTTCGCATGCCTACCTAGAGCTCAGGTAAAGAGTGCTGCAACTAAGCACATGACGGAATAGGTTCAGAAGGTACAGGCTGAAATCAAGGAGAGATTAGAGGATGCTAATGCTAAGTATAAGGCCATCGCAGATCAACACCAGTGCCTTAAGGAATTTCAGGAGGGTGATATGGTGATGGTTTTCCTTCAAGGTGAGGTTTCTGGTTGGTACTTACAACAAGCTCAAGCCTAGGAAGTATGGTCCTTACAATATCCTGCAGAAGATCAATAGCAATGCTTATGTTGTTGATTTGCCAGCGGACATGGGTATCTCGAGGACTTTTAATGTAGCAAACTTGTTTAAATATCATCATCAAGAGGAGTCTCTTTATCCTGACTTTAACTTGAGGACGAGTTCTTTTCAGTTGGAAGAGATTGATATAGAACGCTTAGCAATGGACTACTTGGAAGACTTGGACAAGTAGTCTAAGAGGAAGCTCTAAGCCCAATGATACTTAATGTTTTAATTGCAGCACATACACGGCACATGCCTATTAATTGTTATTTATTTTCTTTTGTGAATTACCTGATTATCCTTATTAGGTAATTTCTTATTTATTTAATTTTAGGGTTAGGAGTCCTTAGTCATTTAAACTAGGGTTAGAGAGTCATTTTTTATTTAAATTAGGATACTATACCTAGAAAGGCTGCTGTTAAGGATTTCATATCAGATTTGATTAATAATAGTGGCTGTAGAATTTATTTAAGAGGTTTTCTCTATGTTTCCTATTCTTTAAGGGTTCTCAACGTGTTTGGAACCTTAGTTTTCCTTCTGTCTGTGAGCCAAACCCTCTATTATACTGAGACTGACTATATAATGACACTAATATCTTTTACTTTGAGTGAATTGCAAGTAGCTACTTTCTTAATCCCATAAGACTCTCCTAAATACTTAATACTATGCTATATTACTTAGCTAGTATTTACTCCTATTATTCTTCTCTGGGTGTCTGCTATGGATACCAGAATTCTCCAGTAATCAGACATATTTTTACACCTGGAGTTCTTTGCACAGAAGATTGTTGCTTTAATCACCATTATCTTGAATGATTCTAGATGTGTATCTGCTCTTTTTGGCGTTCATTGATGAGAAGACCTTAAATTTAATGTTTTTGGCAGTGGGGATCATGATATGTGTGTTCCATTCACTGGGAGTCAAGCATGGACGAGATCAATTGGATACAAGATTATCGATGAATGGAGGCCTTGGACATTCAATGGTCAAATTGCTGGGTACTTCTTGGGCCATTTCCTTCTTATCTTATTCTACTAAATGAATTTTCGAATAAACAATCCAGGAAATAGAAGGACTTCGTTTAAAACTTGGGAGTTTTTTTTCCTATATGGTATATATGTCCTAATAACTGTTTTAAATTACGTGCATTATGCAAGCAACTCTTTCATAAAGGTCATTCATTTTGTTGGGACATATTTTTCTAATATAAAAGTAAGATTACAAGTGCCATTTGATATAACATTTTGCAAATAGTAATGTTCCTTACGTAAACTTTATTCACAAAACTTTTAAGGTGACTATACGAGTTTAACAGAAAAAAGTTTAAGTTGGAACACTTGAATTTAAAATGCAGCTACCTCAAGCCTCTATAGTTTGTCCGCAGTTTGTGAAGAGTAAAGTTATTTACGTAAACTTTATTCACAAACTGCTAAGGTGGTTACATATAGTTTGACTGCAAAAAGTTTAAGTGGGACCACTTGAACTTAAATGTGATCGCCTTAGTAGTTTGTGCACAGTTTAGAAAGAATAATGATACTTACGCAATTTCATTCACAAACTGTTGAGGAAACCACATTTGAGTTTGATATAAAAAATTTAAGTGGGACCATTTGAACTTAATATGCAGTCACCTCAACCATTTGTGCATAGTTTGTTATTGAAGTTAGTGTAAGTAGCATTACTCTTTTCTGAACCGTGTATAGACTGTTGAGGTAATTACATCTAAGTTTGACAGAAAAGTAAATTTAAGTAAAATTACATAAATTTAGATGCAGTCACCTTAACTGCGTGTATAATTTATAGATGAAATTTGAATAAGTAGTCCTACTAGCACTTTACCAATAGAATGCATCCTGTCATCATAGAAAAACCCCCAAGAGATATTTTTCACAATGCGTAAAGGAACAACTTTGAGCAAGGTTACATTTTATTTTCTTTACTATTGCAGTTATACACAAGGATATGACAAAAATCTCACTTTCCTGACCATAAAGGTTTGTACATACAAATTATTTATCAAATTACCTTAGAGTCACTTAATCTTGTATCTTTATACTATTTGGTTGCATTGGTACAGGGATCTGGACATACTGTTCCAGAATATAAACCACAAGAGGCATTATATTTTTATAAACGCTTTCTGGCTGGATTGCCAATATGAGAGAGCCACAGAACAGAGGTCATGCTGCTTTGCATTTTGTTTGTACTTTAGTAACGAGTTCAAAGTACATGAAGAATTGATGTTATGTTTTTATTTTAGATTTAGTAACGAGTTCAAAGCGCATGAAGAATTGATGTTATGTCTTTATTTTAGATTTAACTTACTCGTTCAGTACCATTATTGAAATAAGGGCCAACGATGCAAAAGTGGAGGTCAGGGTCATGGAGATCTCAAATATATAAAGGATATTACGGGAAATAATGTTATTATTAATTTAATAATTTAATAATTTTAATATTATAATATTTGAAAGTATAATTTTGTTTTTGTTTTATTCTTTTTGTGTACTAAAATGATATTAGAGTAAATTAATAGTTTGGTTTACTAAATATCATATATTTTTCAATTTAATTCTTTAAATTGAAAATTTCTTAATTTAGTCTTAAAATAATTTTTTTTTTTAATTTGATCTCTCACTTAGTATAATTGATCATCAATTAACCTTTTTATTGATGTGGAGTTGTGGACTGATAAAATTATCCCATAATAAGTAAAGGCTTACTGTGCCAATGAAAGTGCCATCAGAAGTGTTATGCAAATAAGGAAGATTGATTCTGTCAGAGCTATTGCGAAAGTGTGTGCTCCCAATTAGATAGATATACAACATCAAAAGCTTAGGTATACAAAATTTAATGAATCAATGAGTCTAGTGAGATGAAGATATTCTCTCATAATCACTATATAAATTAAATTACTTCAAGAAAATGAAATGATAGGGTTATTTCAAAATAGAATTGGGTGGATATCATATAAACATTATTGGTCTTTAAGAGTATTGACTCAAGTAATACTCTTTTTAACACTAAGTATTATTTAACTTCAATATGGTGAGTCCAAATTCTCACAATGTTGAAATATTTATCAATAAAAAAATAAATGATTTCATATTATGATTATATTAAAAAATATTAGTACTTGTAAGCCAAGCATCACTAACTCTCAAGAAGCTCCACTCCTTCTAAGAAAGGTTGGAAATCCATTCATGATTTTTTATGAATCGATAGACATATTACAGGGGCTTCTTGTTTGTTATGGAAGATAATAGAAGATGAAGATAAATAGTTTTAGGGTTCCCACTCAACAATTTTAGAATAACTTCTTTTTTAAAAAAAAAAAACCTTGAATAAAAAAGTTTGTTGTGTGTCATTATCAATTTTCTCTTCTTAAATATAAATCAATTTGACCAATTTTTTGACTCAGCCCTTTTTTTTTAAATTGTTAAGTGCATTGCCAATTTGTCATGTAGGCATTTAAAAGTCACAGGGCAGCTCAATTAGTCCACATCAATAAACTATTAAATAATGATTAACTGCAATAATTGAAATAATCAAATTAGAGTAAAATTAATTTTTAAAGGATTAAATTGATCAATGGTTGAAAAAAAATTGACAAAATAAAGAAAAATTGATAAGCAAGGGAAATTGCATATAACAGACAAAGTGGAGAGAAAATATGTTTCTCATTCAATTTGAAAAATTACAAAGGCTTGACATATATACAGAAATAGAGAAGACAGAAATCCAAGTTGTACAAAGCAATAAATGAAATAAAAAAACTATCAAAAGAGTAAATGAAAAGTCTTACCAAGTCAGACAAGTAAGACTTTCCATACAAGCTACCATAACAGAGTAAATGAAAGATTAGACAAGGAAGACTTTCCATACAAAACTATTAGAATTGGTTGTCTCAAGACATAGCTAGGAAACAAACTAAGCCATGTGACCACGGTGGCCAAGGCTTGACTAAGACACCACTTTACTCCCCCTCAAGCTGGCATGTGGAGATCTTCAACACCTAGCTTGTCAACCAAAGTTTTGAACATATTTTGACACAAAGCCTTGGTAAATACATCAGCAAGTTGTAATTCAGTTGAAATTTTTATAGGCATAATTTCTTTTGACTGTACTCGTTCCCTCACAAAGTGACAGTCCATCACAACAGCTTCATGCATTCATGAAAGATTGGATTGGCAGCAATATGTAGTATTGCTTGGTTATCACAGTGCAAAATGGTCAGATTGACTTGAGGCACCTGTAAATCATTCAACAACCATCGTAACCATAACAACTCACTGATGGTAGTTTCCATAGCTCTGTATTCAGCTTTAGCTGAGGGACGTGCCACTACAGATTGCTTCTTTGTTCTCCAAGAAACAGGAGCTCTTCCCAGCATAATGTAAATAACCTATACAAGATCTGCTGGTCATGGGACAACCTCCCTAATATGTATCACAATATGCTCAAAGGCTTAAATCGCTTATGGATGAAAGGAAAATGCCTTGTCCTGGTGCCATCTTCAAGTATCTAAGGACGTGTTCTGCTGTTGTCATGTGAACTTATTTAGGAGTATTAACAAACTGGCTGAGTAGGTTCACTGCATAAGCTATATCAGGTTTGGTAACTGTTAGATATAACAATCTCCCAACTAAGCGCTTGTACCTTCCTTCATCAACACTGGGCCCATCAATGTTAGCACATAGTCTATGATTATGCTCCATGGGGAATTTGCAAGGCTTACAAGCCTGCATTCTTGACTTCTCTAATATGTTTAAGGCGTATTTTCGTTGGCTTAACACAATTCCATGATATGATCGTGCAACTTCTATTCCTAGAAAATACTTTAGGGCACTTAGGTATTTGATGCTAAATTTTGCATCTAAGTACCTTTTCACCTCTTGTATCTTTTCTCTGTCATTTCCTACAATTATAACATCATCAACATAGATCAATGTTGCAATGAATCTTTGACCTTTCTTATATAGGAACAACGAATGATTTGCCTTAGATTGTAAAAAACCCACACTTAGAAAAGCGTTGGTAAATTTATGATACCAGTTTCGAGATGCTTGTTTCAATTCATATAAGGATTTTCTCAATCTGCATACTCTGGTTTCTCCCTGGCACGCAAAGCCTTGAGGAATCCACATATATACTTTCTCATCAAGATCTCCATGCAAGAAAGCATTATTCACATCTAGTTGATATATTTCCCAAGAATTCTTAGCAACCACAACAAGCAAACATCGCACAGTAACTAATTTTGCAATCAGTGCAAAAGTCTCATGAAAGTCAATTTCTTTTACCAGAGTAAAACCTCTTACAACCAATCTGGCTTTATATCTGTCTATCTCCCCATTGGGTTTATATTTAATCTTGTAAAGCCACTTTGAGTTTATGGCCTTCTTTCTTGTTGGAATTTCTTCTGAAGTCCAAGTATTATTTTCTTTAAGTGCTGATATCTCACTTCTCATTACCTCCTGCAAGCATTTTGATCTTACAGTGTCACGACCCCACTCCAGGCACATGACCAGCGTAAGAACTACTATGAGGTAGTTCCCACAAGCCTAGCAAACACCTTGAACAACCAGTAAATAACTCAAAAATAATCAAAAAAAAATTTATCATTAACAACTAAAGTCCAAAAATTTTCATACAAAAACTTTGGCAAAGTTTCTCCTGAAAATTTGGTATTTCCAAGGATATAACAACATAAACAGAGGTAGACAAGCCCACTCTAACACATAAAGGCCTCAGTGGCCACTTGTAGAACAGTCTCATAGCATAATTATCTAATTTCTTACTCTGTTCACATATAAACATAACTACACACTAAAGGTTCATATATGTATACTACCCTGTACATACAAATCCTATTAACTATCCACAATATGTCCATAAGTTTGCTCCATTGCCCCCCAATTAGAAAACAACCCACCAGTCTCCAGTGGTAGGTTTCTAAGGTACTGGATGATCAAATTGTGAAGGGGCTACAATACTATTTGAAAAATGTAAAAGTAAGGGAATGAGTTCACAGACCCAGTGAGTAGGAAAAACCCAAAAAGTATCAATTTACTAAAAAAACAAAAATAAATAAGTAACTATATATATATATATATATATATATATATATATATATATATATATCCAACCTTGGGAAAGTATAGGTATTATAATGGATGTATAAAATTACCAATCGGTTAAAAAAACCACATAATCACTAAGTTTTTAAGCCAAGAACAATTTATAGGCAACAAAATAAGTCACCAATTTCTTTGGTATTAAACTATGTTCACAAAGATAAAATTAGCTTAACAGGAAGGATTCACTGCCTCTTTACAAGAGAAACTTTAACAGATACAGATATAGATAATAGATACTGCACTTAAGCCAGCTTTCTTGTCAAATACAGAGATCAAATAACATATGTGCAAATCCGGAGTAATCTCACGGATAATGCTATTGCATAACATGGTCGATGGACTATTAGATAAACTACGTGTACCTAGGGTTTCTCTATGCAAGTAGCTAAGGATCCACCCAAACAATTTCATAAGTCTATATCTCACAATATTTTACAATATTGACTGAAATGAAATAAAGGTACCAGAAAATAAAATAAAAATAATGATGTCTAATCCCTATATAACTTCAAAGATCAATACTTTCCAATATTTATGCATTCTGATACAAAGGTAAGATAAAAATTAGATAATGCCAATAACTTCATAAAAAAAATCATAAAGTATTGTTACAAAACGACACATTAAATAAAAGGGTATTTTCACCTTAAATCTTGAAACATAAATTTTCATATATCAAATAAGCTCTAATCATATAAAATCAACATTTTTAAAAAAATGGGGGTTCCATTCACCTATTAAGGATTTAGACACCTTACTCTTACTAGCATAAATTATCTTTCACTTTAGAGATCTCTCTTGAAGCCAATTCCTTAAATTGAAATTCTGGAAGTGTTCCCCCTTCTCTAACCTTGTTGCAAAAATCATGAAACTCAAGGATTTAAACTCATAATCATTTATTTACTAGCTAAAGCTTGAAAAATCTCCTTCTTTATAGTTTTTATTTCTAACTATTCAGAACTTGTTTAAGGTCAATTAGAATTACTTAATGGTGGTTCACAACCTTCAATGTAGTCTCAAATTTTTAGCCACCAATCCCACACAAAGTTGCTATCATACAGAAAAAAAAACATGAAAGGGAGTGGAAACCTTCCAATAAAGGAGAGAAGAAGAAACTATAGAAAAACCTTGCCTTGCTTCAGAATAATCTATTGAAAATTTGTAGATTAAGCTTGACCCCATGAGTTTACTGAAGGTAATTGTAAAACAGAGGAAATGAGAGGATTCACGGTTATCTTGGAGCCAAAAAATGCAGCTGAATAGTTGAGTAACAGAACAGTAGAGAAAAGATGGAAAACAGAGCAAAAACACAACCAATATAGCAGAAAAACCAAACAGCAACACAGGAGGAGAAACTGAGTAGCAAGGCAACAAAATAGTAGAGAAAATTAAACAATGACGCATCAAAAATAGCAGAGGAAACTAAACAGCAAGACAGCAGAAAATAGCAGAATAACGGATGAAAACAGAGCAGAAAAATAGCAAAGGAAATGAGAGATTGGAACCTCCGTGAATGGGTAAAATTTAGCTAAAGAAAGAGAAAAATTCCCTTCTCCACATAGCCAGCATTCACAATGTGGAGCTCCCTAAGCAAGGCCACGTAAATAGCTTAGAAAATCTGGAAATTTCTAGCAACCATTGCAAACAGGATAGTCTATTTACGTGTACTCTCTTTTCTTTCTTTTTCTTTTTTTATAAAATATCTTTCATTTATTTCCACAATTTCACTTCAATAAAGGTTTTCACCTTTCCTAAGTAAAAATTGTGTAGAGCTAAATATTAACTACTTAATTATTTAAAAAAATATTTATTCCCACTCAATAATTTGAAAATAAAATTTCTTAAGGAAAAGAACATTACTTACAGCTTCTGAGAAAATTTTCGATTCATCATTATAAGTAATACTGGCAAGGAAGGCCTTGTGAGTTGGTTTAATTTTGTGATAAGATACTTGATATGAAAGTGGGTAAGTAACATTGTGAATATTAGATGAGGATGGCATCTCTACCTCATAGGACTCAAGGTATTTTGGGTCCTGCCTTGATTGATGTGGGTGAATACCTAGATTCATAAGTTGCACAACATGTTCTTCATCGCAATGTTTCCTAGACAATTCTTCATCATGACTCAGGCTTGAAAAAGCAATTTTATTCTTGACCTCATTCCTTTCTTCAAGTATATTAAGACTCACAATAAGTTCATTTCCTGCTGTTGGGTTATTTCCTATAGTGTCAAATGATTCAGTTTGCAAATTTGGCCCACAAGCTTGATGATGCTGGTTTGAAGCCACGACTGCAGATGGTGAGCCCAAGTCTAACTCTGGACTTCTTTGTTACTGGACCAGAGTGTTCTGTGTGTTAGGGTCATTTGGATTCATTGGCCTATCTCGCATAAGGTTTTGCTCCTTGATTGAAGTAGAGCCTTTTTCTCCATTATCCTGGTAATTAGTAGTGTTTGGACTCATCTCTTTAGCAGGCCCATTTCTCCTAGTTATGGATGATTTTCTCTTTAAGGGAAAATTTTCTCAATAAAAACTACATCTTTGGAGGTATGGATGATGCATTGTTCAAGATCATAAATTCTGTAACCCTTTAACCATTTGGATATCCCAAAAAATTTCCTGGTCTCCCCCTGTCACCAAATTTGTCTTACATTGCCATTTCATGCATGTAAGCTAAACAATCAAAGACTCTTAGATGTTCATATGTCAGCTTCCTTCTAAGCAAAATCTCATAGGGAGTCTTGTTCTTTATAGCTCCTTGACAGCAACCTATTAATAAGATAAACTGCAGTTAGTACACATTCTCCCTAAAATTTTATTAGGAGTTCTCCTTGAAATATGAGGGCTCTAGCTATCTCAAGGATATATTTGTGCTTTCTTTCCACTACCCCATTTTGTTGAGGAGTGTAGGTACATGTTGTTTGCAATAAAATACCATGTTCCTCATAATACCCATTCATATGTCCTGTGAACACCTGATTTTGTCCAAATAATTTTTGAAAATTTTAAAAATAACAAAAATACAGAAAAATATATATTAAAATGATAAAATAATAAAAAAATCAATAAAATACAAAAAAGAAGAAAAAGAAAAAGAAACAAAACAAAATTAAAAACAAACAAAACAAAACAAAACAAAAACTTCACTTTCCCCTTCTCTTTTTATTTTTGTCCAACTCATCTAAGGCCCAATTCCCTTTTTGTTGTTTTAGGCACAAATCCTTTTATCCAAGGCCATAACCTAAATCTTTAATCTAATCTTTTGCTCATTTCCCTCTTAACCTACCCATCTAACCTATACCCATAAACCCAACTCATAACTCACTTCTTCATTTTAACCTAGCCCCCCTCTCACTTTTCTCTCAAACTTTTTCCCTCTCACTTTTCTCTCATCCCCATACACATTCACCCACTCCTTTTGGTTTTTTGTCTCTCCCATTCTCTCATTGTTTTTTTTGTCTTCCATCTTCACACACACATCACACTTCCTTCATTCTCTCACTTGGGAGAAACCTTTTTTTTTATTCATTCATTCTCTCCCTCACTTTCTCTTCTTCCCTCATGCCATTCATCATTTTTTTATTATATTATATTTTTTCTTAATTTTGGTTGGCCATAAAAGAGGAATAGGAGATTAGAGGGGCTTTGGGTACTCTGAAACTTGAAGGTTTGGTTTAAGTGAGACTAAGAGCTTGGAGGTTTATCATAAAGCTTCAAGGAGGTAAAACTCATTCATCTTCCTCTATTGTTTGCATTTTTCTTTTTTCTTCTTTTATCTAGAAGAGTTGTGATGGTGGGTTCTTTGGAATCCAAGGTTCTTGGTTAAAACTTTAGCCCCTAAGTTCATTTGTTTTCCTAAGGAACTCTTATTATTCTTGTGTGATTTATGAGTTGATTTAATATTTATGTTACTTAAGTTATCTCTTCTATTTTATGTGTTATTATTACTTTTGGCTTGTAATATTAATGATATTTAATTTTTTATTTTGTTTCCCATTCTCCACTTGTAAGGCATAAGCCCTCCCTCTATTTTATTTAACTATTTTGTTGTTTTTCTTTTATTTGAGTGTTGCTTTAAAGTTCCACCATTACATTTTGTTTTCTTTTCAAAAAAGTAAATAATAAGTTAAATAATAATAATAATAATAATAATAATAATAATAATAATAATAATAAGGTTCCAAAGGCCTTTTGAAAGTAAGATTCTTGCTTGCTAAAATGTGAATTTTTGTGGGTTTCTTGTGGGTCATTTTCCTCTGTCACATCATCAACCCCAACAATTTTTTATAATTTCACTTTTTCCCCAAAGTTTTTACAAATATCATGTTGGCCCCAATATTTAAACATTTTTCATTTTATCCTTAAACATTTTAAAATTTTCAATTTTATCCTGAAACTCCTAGAAATTGGATTTTGACATAGAATAATGAGTTTTACTTCTTCAAACATTATATGGAGAATTATTCTCCTATTTTGTTGAGTTCTATGTAGAAATTCATTTTCTCATATTATCTCATTTCCTTTCAAACATAATGTAAAGAATTATTCTCTCATTTTGTTAAGTTTTATGTGGAAATTTATTTTTTCATATTATTTTATTTTCTTTAAACATTATGTAGAGAATTGTTCTCCCATTTTGTTGAACTTTATGTAGAAATTCATTTTTTCATATTATCTTATTTCCTTTCAAACATTATGTAGAGAATTATTCTCTCATTTTGTTAAGCTTTATGTAGAAATTTATTTTTTCATATTGTTTTATTTCCTTCATAAACATTATTTAGAGAATTGTTCTCTCATTCTGTCAAGCTTTATGTGGAAGTTTATTTTCTCATATTGTCTTAATTCATCTTAAGATTTTGTGTGAAGATTTATTCTCTCACATTATCTAACATTAGTTTTCGTCGTAGGGAAAAAATCATGTATCATTCTTAGGTAAATTCTCATCAAAACAAATCAAAACTACATTGACCATGATCCTTTTTGGGGTACATAGACACTTACACAATAAGGTATGTCTGATTCTCTCCCACATTATCTAAAATAGTTTTCACCTTTGAGATGATATTGCATATCCTCCCTAGGCAAATCTAAAACATTGTCGCCTTAGGAAATTGATCAAATATCTTTCTTAGGCACAATCTTATCAAATTATTCTGAATTACGTTGATCTTGATCCCTTTTGGGGTACATAGGCACATACAAAGTAAGGCAAGTCTGGTTTCCTCCCACTTTATCCAAAATATTTTCACTTTTGGGACGGGATTACACATCCTCTTAAGAAAATCTAAAACACTATCACTTAGGAAATTGATCATAGATCTTTCCTAGGTACGATTTTAGCAAATATTCAAATTATATGGACCTTGATTCCTTCAGGGGTACGTAGGCACTTACACAGCAAGACAGGTTCGACTCTTTTATCTTTCATCTTTTTTAAATCGCATTAATAAAAAAGGGGTAGACAAAAATAATTAAAACATAAAAATTAAGTACAAACAATTAAGGGTAATCATCCTAGGGATGGACGTTATGGGGTGCTTGATACTTTTCTCATTCGTAATTAAACTCCTGAACCCATCCTCTAGTTCCAAGAGCCAGTATTTTATTTTTAAAGAATTCTAATTATCCTTCTAATTAATTAGTGGCGGCTCCATATTTTATCTGTGTTTTTTTCCTTTTATCGCCTTAAGGTCATGAAAGTACCTTTTTTCTGGCCGTCACGTTGTGACAATAGTTTATTTCCTCTGGAAAAGAAATTTTGATTCTTATGGCCTCTTTAAGTTACGGTTTTGTTGGCATTAAATCCTTTTAAGTGATTTGGTTGAACCTTAAGTTACATAAATAAAAGTGATATTGTTATTAAATCAAGAAAGTTCATGTATACCATTCTTTTTTTTTTTTACTCCAATTTGGAGTATATTTTGTTTCCAACCTACTAATTTTTAGTGTTAGAGTAGTAGTTGTGCGTTTGATGAAGTCATTATGGGGAAGCTTTACTCATCAACTAGTTACATTCTTATATTAGGCATTGTAGTTGTATAGCCATTCTAAGGTGTACTGTGATTTGACAATAATTAGCTTACCTCCAAAGACAAAAGACAACCTTGGTTCTTGGCTTGTTATAATCAAGATTTTCAAGGATAACGGTTAAAGTTACCAAGGTGAGTGAGATTCTTCTACTCTAGGTTACATGAGTTTCTCTTATATAGTATAGTTTATCAAATATTCTAATTTAGTTTGCCCTTTAATTTCTATCTATTTCAAATATGCAAGAAAGTACATTTTGTGTTTGAACCTTCCATCTATTTCTTCATCATGAGATTCTATGAATATTATAGACATTTTGAATTCATACATTTAAGAGGGGTTCATCTATGTTTGACCATAAATTTTTCTAAGTTATTATTATTAAGATTTTACATCATGGTATTAGTATTTTGTGATCTTATAAGTATATTTTTTCATGGCTAAGTTGGATGAACTTAAATCATTTTCACCAGTTACCTTAAATGCATATGAAGAGATTATGCTTTCATTTTTTACATGGTTACAATATATTCCTATTTTTCTAAGGAAAGATTATAAGAGCTTAATTATTTTTATATGATGCATGAAAATTGTTTTTGGATGGATCCTTAGTTACTTCCCTAAGGAAACCCTACGTGCACCTAGCATATGGATTGTTCATGGATTACATTGGGAGGCATAAAGAGTTACATGAGACAGGTATATGGCTAGCATCCATGAGTTGAGCTTACTTTGGATGTGCATTATTTGATATATGTTACATGTTACATGAGAAAGTTTTCTATGTGAAGAAGGATTGAATCTATCCCTTAGTTATATGCATTTTTTCCCAAACATAAGAACATGGGTTTTGAATGAATGGATTTGATATATATAAGTATATATCATAATCATGAGTTTATGTATCTGTACAAATAAGTGCAAGAAATTTTCGTCTGCTTTAACTATATTATTTTTACAAGAAAGTACTAGTACTTGAAATTTCATAACTGTAAATGTATTTCTTATGAGCATTACTGTATGATTGTAATTATTTTTTTATATTTTGTCCTATTATGTAAAAAAATATATATTATTTTATTTATTTTGTTTTTAAACTTGTACCCTTGGCTAGAGGTTTTCTATCTCACTAAGTCTATAACTCACCCTCCCTTATTTTTTTCTCTAGTTTAAATTGCAGGTATTGCTGGGAGACAAATGGAAAAACAGTCAGGATTTAGAACAATTGGATTAGGTTGTGCATAATCTTGTGTTGATCAAGGGTCTTGCATATTGTCTAGTATTGTGATACCCTTAAGTTTTTTGTGTTATGGCCACGAATGCCTATTGTATGTGTTAAGGTGGGGCCTATCCACCATATTAGTATTCTAATTGTATAATGAAGGTGCTAATTTTTATGAAATTTCGCCAGCTTCATTTTATTTGTGTAAATAAATTAATAACCTGATCCCTTTTATCTCACATTAAAGGCATAGACACATGTGAAGGCTTGTAGGAGGCCATCTTATTGGTGATTTCCTACATCATGGTGTACTGGCTATATAGGGGCATTAAAACCAACCCCTTCAAGCCTAGATCAGTAGCAAAAGAATGTTGGTTTTGGACTGAGTATTGGATTACAAACTAAACAATTAGTGGATTCTTACTTGTCTCTGGATGCTTGAAATGTGAAATTTTACTTTATAGTTCAATGATATTTTTGAATATAAATTGGAAGCGGTTGAGTAAAGTAATATATATATATATCTGTGAAATTATTATTCTAAGTATAAACTGTTTTCTCATAGTGATTATGGGAAATCATGAATTGTATGAGATTTATGAAATTGATTTATAACCGTATTCTATGATCCATGTAGAGTGGTGGTAGAACCATTAGGTGCACCTAGGTCTCAACCTTTATTAGTTGAGGGCAGTTCCTAATAAAGGTACTTCTGTCAGTGAGTAAAGTTCCTGACAGAAGATTGAGTTTGATTATGAATGATTTTTTCAGGATGAGAATGCTCTGGGAGGAAACATGAAATTGAGTATTTCCCTTCAGTGAGTACAGTTCACAAAGGTGAGAGTCGGGTTGTCCTCCAGTTGAGTTTTATCTTCTGAAGTGGGAATAATGTTTTCTTAGTTTGGGTTCTCCCTTTGAATTGTTATAGATCCTAAGAATTTATGATTTTTATTGAAGTATTTCTAGACATAACCACTCTTTGAACTTCATATTGTTAAATATTATTGTAATATGATTGTGAAATATAAATTTTTGTTCCCCAGATATAAGGTGCATTAGGTATATATTATATTGAAATTATCTCTTTAAGTATTGAAACGAGGTTCTCATTTTTTACGGTAATGCACTTTACACCTGGGAGTTCATATATTCATCGGTAAGTCTGTTTTTTATTCACTTAGTCGGTAGACTCACCCCTCAAATTTTACCATTTTTCATATAAGGTCACTGGTGATTATCCTTCAACTCCGCCTGCTCCCTTTGAACCCACTGACTGAATTGGTAGGCAATACTCTGAGTAATAGTAGACTACATTGGTGAATTGTGGACATTGTTGGATAGCTTGATTTCTCATGCATTTTTGAATAAGGGTCGTGGTCTGTAATAATGTTAATTGCATTGAATATATGTAGTTAGTAGATACAGTCCAAATTGGCCCCCTTTATTGTTTTCTATTTAAGCCACTGAGGCTTCTGATTTATGGTGGGCCTATCCACCATGTTTTGAACATATTTGTACCTTGGGATAATCCATATTTAAGAGAAAAATGTCAAAATTTTATTAAATTATGAACCTAGAAAATTTTGTGAAAGTATACTTAACTTTTATTATTCATTTAAAAATGTAGTATTAATGATATTAGTTGTATGAGTACTTTAGACTGATAGATTATTACCAGAATGATAATTTCTTACGCTGGTTACGTGTTCAAAAAGTGGGACGTAGTTGGAAATATATTTTAAGAAATTTATAATCATTCACTGATTATACTATTGGAATATAAGAGTTTATTTAGAAGTGTTTTCGTTTTATTGTTTTATAAAAACATCGTTTAGAACAAAAACAAAAATAGTTTATGTAAAAAAATGAAATAAAGACTTATTTATATATAAAGTTTGAGAATAATTTTTTTATTTGGGAAGGCGGTGATTTTTATTTGAAAATATATATTTATACCTTTGCCAATAATAAAAATTATTTTCTGAATGTGTTCTCCGTTTTTTCAAATGAATTTGAGAACAAAAATAAATAAAACATCTTAAATTTGTTTTAAGTTTTTTATTTTCTCAAATATAATTTAAAAAAATAAATAAATAATAAAAATAATGTGCCAAATAATTTTTTTATTTTCATAAAACAAAATAACAAAATTAATTTTGAAAATACTTCGTCCTAAATTTCTATACATCTTGAATATTTATTTTGAATTGCAATTTTAAATGAGCTTGCTTGTTTCGTTAGATATTTACGTGTCTTTGAAAGACTTGTTAAATATGTTATACGTGTGTGTAAGATTTTATAATTTTTTTTATTTTCTTTCTCAACTCTTGAAAATGTAAATGATAATTTAAAGGATTTGGAGAAATTTATTCTTTATTTCTATAATTTGTTAATCTTTATTTTTTTTCTTTGTATCAAAGCTATTATATTGACCATAAGTGTCTTTTAGCAGAAACTTGTATACTTCGAAGAAATGTAAGGAATATTTATTTTAACTTTTAAGCTTTGTAAATTGTAAAAAAAAGGCATATTGATTTATTAATAAAAAGTGTTATTTTAAAATTAAAATTGTAATTGAACTTAATTAATTTAAAATATATTTTCAAAAATAGAATTCAGTTGAATTATAATAATTAACTGTAAACACCTAATTTTGTCCAAAAATTTAAATTAACTGATAACAAAATTAAATAATAAAATCTAAAAAAAAAATGAAGCAAAAAAGAATATAATAATAAAAAAAAATTATTATTTTAAGAATATTAAAAAAAATAAAAAATAATAATAATAAAAAAAAATAAATACAGAAAAAGGGCCCAAAAAAAACGCATTTGTTTGGCAACCTGAAAAAAAAAAACGGTCCAGCCCATAAGCCCAAACCGGAGCCCACCATCACCTAACCCAACTCGGTCCAAACCCTGGACCACCTACCCGGTTTGCCAACCCTAAATCCCCAAATTATAGCTCATTTTCCCCCCGCGGCATTC
>JASKGM010053285.1:0-19418 GCA_034509205.1 Ceratonia siliqua
AATATATACTTATAAAAGGGGTTAACTACTTATTTTTCTTAATTTAGCCATATAGACGAAAAATTATTAATATTCAAGTATCTTGGAATTAGTTCTTTCTATAGCTAATTAAATTGATTGACTACGAAATGTGGTTAAATGGTCATTTACCAATGTCATGTTTTTAAGGTCTGATTGACATTGTTATATTTAAAAAAAGATAGATACAATGAATATATATAAAAATAATAATAACTTAATTAGTTACTCTTATATTTATTATTTGTAGGTTCAATCATATTAAATTTATTTCCTTTAAACTTGATATATATGTAAAATATTAAAAAATATTTACAATACAAAAGGAGATGTTTAAAAGGGGAATATTTATTGTTTAACAAGTCTAAAAGGATCCAAGGAAGGTTCACATCATATCATAAAACTTCAACATCTAAGACATTACCTAACATGTACTATCCAACAAATAAATAGACTTTGCTCAAGGCAATGAGTTCTAATAGCTCTACATAAAACTCCCTTTTCTTTTTTCTTTTTCCCTTTTTCTTGTGCTAAAAATCAAACCCACCTATAGGTTCATGTCTTTAAGTTTGATTCCCTTCAATTTACAACCTTTGAGTGGAAAAAATAGAGTATCTTTATCCCCTTAAAATTTGATAATATAACATTATCATTATCCTTTTTTATTTTTAAAATAATATTTGTTTCTCTTATAAGATTGTAAATTAATTATATACTAATTTTTTATTATTTCTCATTCTTCCATCATGTTAATGTTAAAGATAAATTGATATATAAATTCATAATTTTTTAAAATAAAAAGTCATTGGGTAAATAAAGAAGATGAAAAAAGTTATAGAATTTGTATTGTTATATTTGGAAGGCAGTGTGAAAATTAATGTAGTGATCTATATGTGTGATTCTGCAATTGAATTGGGTACTCTTCTTTATGATGGTCGCTTTATACTTTGCCTTTGGAGTAACGGGCGAAAGAAGTAAAAAGTCATAGGATTCCTTCACTCAAAATAGAAGCAATTTCAGATTTGGTGAGCTTCCAAAAAGCTTCTACCTGTACCCCTCACGTTATCAACTATCACTACCATAATATTACAATTTATTTTATAGCAATATCTCTCATGAATTTCTATTGTTAATTGAGAAGGATATTTCTTAAAAGGCTTCTTTGTATAAGTTGATGTTATTTTAAAATATCATTTTAAATTATTTGGATACTTAAAGAAAAAATAAAATTTATAAGATACTATTATAAATTATTTTTTTAGTAACACATAATTAAATAGAATTATCCTAATTTTAAAATATATTTTTTCCTGTGTCTAATTTACAGTGATAACTTAATAAGAACATTTAAAGAATCATTTGGTATATTATTATTTTCATTATGCTATCTTGGATCTCAAGATGCATTCAAAATATTACTTTCATTATATTTTTATTTTACAAAATATCAAGTGTATATGTATTATCTTTGTTTTAACAACGTTAATTTCATTCAATTTATTAAATATGAAAATATTAAATATCATAATATTTTAAATTTTAGTATAATAGCATGCATAATATTAATATCCAACATATTTAATAATATTGATATATCAAACACCTCCTAAGCTCTTTTAAAATGATACTATTTTATATGATATTTCATATTAAAATCATAAGTGTCTCATCCTTGAGTTTTTAGCATTATTAACTTTTACAAAATATCGAGTGTATTATCTTTTTTTTTAACAACTTTTATTCTATATATTAAATATAAAAATATTAAATATCATAATATTTTAAATCTTAATATCATACCATGCATGATATTAATATCCAAAATATTTAATAATATTGATATATCAAACAAGCAAAGTTTCAATACATTTAGGTGGAATATCAAGATATTGTCTCATAATATTATCTACAAAACTGTGTTTAATTTAATTGTTGAGTACAAAGATGGGACCTGCATGCTGAAAGCAAAGTGCATGGTTTTCATCATCAAATGGAGCTTAACTTTTGTTTAATATATAAAAATTAACGTTTAAGTTTAATAAATTTTACATTAATTCTAATTTCTAATCCACAAATTTACAAAAGGATTAAGAAAACAAATATAGATTATATGAATCTACAAATAATATATATATATTATGTCTTTTTCTGAACATGACTGTAGTATGTTTGTTATTAACTTGAGATGGTTCAAATAAAAACAAAAGTTGAGCTAAAAAAGGAATTTAGATTCTTTTATGTTTGGAGAGAATATAACACTATTATATTTAAAGAGATAGATAGATACAATGTATATGAACGCACAAATAATAAACATAAATAGGATCTATAAATTAAATAATAGATCTCATATATTATATTTATTTCTTTCCAAACAAGAACATGAGAAATTTTGATCTATTGAAAAGGTTCCAATTTTACAAAGGAGGACTTAAAATTAATTCCCTATGGAAAAAAATCAAATTAAGGCATGGGATTATTAAATTAATTACCTAAATTTTTTAGGCTTAGTGAATAATAATGGTGGTGTTAAACTTGCTGGGGAATAATATAATTAATTTAAAATAATGATTATAGTGTAGGGAACAAGAGAGACTTTCACTTTCATGGGTCATCATTACAGTTCATGCTTGTGCCTTATGATTTTGCCTCCATTATCTCCCATCATGTTTCTACGTCTCACCATCACTCCCTCCTTCTATCTATGGTTAATATTAATTAATTGGAGTATAAAGTAATATTTTAAAAAAAATTATATTTGATTTAAAGAATAAAATCGAGAGAGAAAATCAAGGTAGCATTTAGAATGATATATCCAAATATCCAATGCCAAATTTGAATTTTATTTCATATAAAAAGTATTAAATTATAAATTTGAATTCTTTAAAAATTAACAAATACCATACTTGTGACTCCACCGATGATGATTGTATGTGAAAATGATAGTTTAAAATCTCTCTTCAGGTCATAAAGGGTTAGTGCTTAGGAAAATAATAATTTCGGCTGTCATACACTCAGATGATTAAGTTAGAACGAGATTTTAAATAATTAAAAAATGTACCTGATTGTTAGAGATAACCCCTTATACATAAAAGAATAATGCTAAGGATAAGTAGGTCAATTGATAGTTTGACACATAATATAACTGCAAATAGATCCCACTATATTTCTGGTGAGATACGATAAAATTGTTACAATAACATAAAATTAAAGATAAGATTTACAAAAACATCGTGAATGACTTGTGAAATTCTCAAGATTGTTTGAAGCATGAAAGGTCCTAGAGGAGATAGAAAAAGAAGAGAAAAATTAAAAATTCATATTAGATTCTGCCTCAGTCAAATAATGTATTATGAGAATTGATTAAAATTGATTAATGAAGACTATTATGGTGAGCAATGAAAGCAGAGAGGTGATGTTGTTGTTGTTGTCCACTATGTTATTATGTCGTTTGCTATTGACTTGTTATAGTCAGAAGAAAAGAAATGACTCATTTTCATAATGCAACTTCTGATCTCTTTCCTTTCTTTTTGTTATGACTTTTATGATTCCTTTTCTGATGAGATCTTCGTCACGTCTTCATCTTCATCTTCTAAAAGTTATAACCTATTATGATGGTTTTATCATAATTTTTTATCATTTTGTCAACTCCAATATAATAGTGCGCATGGGGTGGACCAAGAATTTCAAAATATACATAGAAAAAGGCAAAAAATTGAATAATTTATAAGAACTTTTTTATTAGTTGAGTAAAATTTCAAAATTAAAGTAGTTAATTGATATATATATAAATATTCCTTGAAGAACAAAATTAATGTAAAGTATATCTTTCTGAAACTAAAATTATAGTTCACTCAGCTGATAATTCACATGACACCAATCTTAACCTTTAAGATTGAGGTGAGTTTAATATCAGCTGCCTTATTACAGTTTCTTTGTGAAGAAAAAAAAGTGATTTTTAGTTATTTGATTGCATTATGTGAGGAAATTTAAATAGTTTCATATTAAAAGAAAGTGAAATACATTGCCATTATTTATTTGTGAGTTTTTCTTAATTTATTTCATGTGAAATTTAATCTAACTAGATTTTCATTATGATTTAAGTGATCATTGCAATTACACTAATATAATTATCCCAAAAAAAAAAGGTTATAATATCACAAATGGAGCTGGGCCAGCTTGTCAATTGAGACAGTAATGGGACATATACTTAAGCCCACTCCTTAGGTCCTTACTGAGTGGGCTCAAGTAACAAACAAATATACTTCCAAACTTACTTTCCATATATATATATGGATTATTATTTGAACTTTTTATTTTAATTTTATATAAATAAATTTTATGTAAATGACGGTTTGAGTGTGAAATTTTTTTTATTTAGACTCTTACAAATGGATTGGGGTATGGAGAGTTAATTAAAGATTGGATAAAATTTAAGTAAAATTTTTTTATTTATTATTACGATGAGCTTTTTAAAAACAAAAAAAATTGAAACTATAGAAAGAATCTCCTGTCAACAACAACATAGATTATAAACACAAGAAAAAAATTGTTCTATTTTAATTCTAATAACAACTCCCATCTATGGCTATACTTGCATCTTTAAACATTAATATCATTAATTTATAACATATCAAGGGAAAGACACTAGAGATTTTTCTGTCATACTCAATTAATTAACAAAAATAAAAATATACCTATTAATTATTAACAACTCATGGAGCTTTTACATAGACCTTTCTCTTGTTCTTGAGGCCGAAAGGAGTAACCTCTCTATCACAAACATCCGAACCATGCCATACATGTCTAGGAAGATACCGCCGGAAATAGAAGAAATCCGAGCTGTAATGCGACCCTTCGAGCACCCGGACTTGTGCGTAACCCGGCCGCCAGTCATCAGTGCCGGCCAATTTTAGATATAGGTAGCAAATGGGTGAGTCAACGCATGGTGCCGTGACCAGAAACTGGTCAACCATGCAAGCCTGAAATGGGTAATTTGTCGGTGGATCATCAAGGACCTGAGGTTCCAATGGGTCAACCGTCCCAAGGTGCTTGGAGTTAAGGTGATGAACCACTATGTCATTTGAGTTGGTGTCTCCAAATCTTAGGCTCACATGGTTTGAGGTTTCAGCTCCCCATGTGCATGTTGTTTCTATGGTGATAACGTAAGTGCAATTTTTCTGCTGTGTTTAGAGGGAAATATATGATGAGAAGAATTTGTACCAAAAAGGAAAGAACAAGTACTTGCACTCAATATATTCTTAATTTCTATAAATGAAAAAATATATATATACAGTTTATTATGATTGGGGGATGAATTGATCATATTCATAATGTGAAATTTAAAACATTTTAATATTTTAATATTTTATTATAGGATGTGATTTTCAATGGTCTAACTATTGAATCAAATAGACATAATTATTATGTTGATATTGCATGTTAAATATTAAAAAAAATGTAATTAAATAATTTATGATAGTTTCTTATATGTGAAATATTGTATGTGTCAAACTTCATTAATTATGCAAATTGTTTGTACATATAATACAAAGTTATAATACATGCATCTTATAATACAAAGTTATTTAGCAGGGTAAAATTGAATTTGATTAACACATTGATGTTAATGGAATAGCTAGCTAGCTAGCTATCTATTGTATTTTACTTTTAAATTTAAAATTTTATATTCTGTGTTTATTTTCATTCCAACGAATCATAACTATCTAATTTTGTTGTATTAATAAAAAAAATGCTACTTACATAATAGAAAACTTTTCATAATTATTGTAAAATGTAATTATATTGAGTTCAATTGATTCCACGCACTAGTATTTTATATTTCCTAATATATATCTTAAATAATATTATAGTATAAGATATAATGATATTTAATATGTCTTTGTCTTAATATAATAATTGAAAGTTATGAAGGAAACAATACAATATATTAGTATATTTTATAAAAGTTATTCAGTAAACTAAAATTCGAGGGATTTGTGAGATGGATTTCAATCCAAATGATGTTATTATATACTTCCCACTATCTTGAATGATATTCGAAATTTTAAATATTAATATACTAAACATAAGTATATTATATATATGTCACCGTGACAATAAAAATACTAAAATAAGAATATCATTGTATCAAACATCTTAAGCTTCATATAAGTTGTGAGAAAAGATAATTATCTATATAGAAATGCCATATAACATTACTACTCGATTGATAAGTAATTACCTTGTTTTCTAATGCAGGATTCAGCTCAGCTCGGACGACAAGTGCAAGCAAAAGCACAGAAAAATAGAGAAAGTTTCCTCCATAACTCTTCAGCAGCAGCCCCATTTTCCTGAATTTTCTCAATACTGCTTAATTGTACTACTCACTCTTCTCTGATCTTCTGAAATTTATAGACATCCTGGTTTATGATTCATTCTTAACTTGATCCACTCGTAAAGTGCATATTCTTCAAACTTTAAATATTTTAGGGATTTTTTCACGAGAAATTAATATTGAAAGAGGTTCCTTTACTTTTACTTATGCTTCCTCACTTTGTGTCAGAGCCAATCTTTTCTTTATTAACGTAAAGTATCTCTCACTAATTAATCTTATTTATCCATTGTCATATTCATGGTTAAAGATAAGATTCCAACACTTTTTGTTTTCTTCATTACATGGTACAAATACTTAAACCCCAAGTTATTGCCAACATCACTCTTAATAAAAAAAAAATTTTATAAGGGAAAAGTTTAATTAGGGTGAGGGAAGACTTACATTCCAAGTTTAGGACATGACATAAGTTTCAGTAAGAGTTTATAATGATATTATTTATAGATTATCTTTCAAGAAAAATTGCTGATAGTGAGAATTGAACCTAAACTTTTTTAGTGAAGTGCTTTGACTTTTATCAATTGAATCAACTCCCGATAGCTATCACTCTTATAAACTCTGATTTTCTTCATCTAATAATAATAATAATAACAATAACAACAACAACAATAATAATAAATATGTGCGGTAATTCATTTATAATTTTATAATTTTTTATTTTAAAAAAATTAAATAACTTTTACAATTAAAATTATACTTTTGTTTTTAATAATAAAAAATTATCACAGATAAATAGTGGGAATTAGAGATTAGATAATTGCATCCAAGAAAACAATATATAGCACTTATGGAATAAGTGAATAGAAAAAATAGGAGTAGATAATGATTTATTATATATATCACTTAGGGATAAGAATGATGTCAAAAGTATATGTGCAAAAAAGAATAAAATAAAATGAAAAACTTAAAATATTGAATCTGCTAAATATTTCTAACATGTTAATTTATTATATGTATTTAATATTACATTTCATAGAATTATGAAAATATATAAAACGTATATAATAATTAGATTATAAAATATATTTTAGTTTTTAATATTAATATTATTATATTATATTTGACTTTAAAGACTTTTAATATTTTAATTTAATAATAATCACTCCGTAAAAAAAATGACGGCCCCATTTTTAAGAAATAGTTAAATGACAATACCTTCAAGAGATTTTGATATTTTGATTCAATAACAATCAACCTATAACTAATTATTTAAGTGGGCATTTCTAACATATTCAGGAGCATGTTTTTAGTTTTTTAAATTTTAAATTTTAGTTTTAAATTTTTTTTATAATTTTTATTTTAAGAAATAAGTTAAAAGAATTTAAAAAAATTTTGAAAAAAGTAATAAAAGAATTAAACGATTTTTTTTTTTTTTTTTACTTTTTTTGGTTTTTGAATAATTGCATCTAAGTTTTGATTGAATTATTTATGGCAGCGAAGGCACGGGTGCGAATTAGGAGGAATTAGCTGTACAATACGTCGTCGTTATCCGAAAATGGGCAAAAATAGAAAATATCAGATCCTGGTTTCGATCCAGGGACCTGTGGGTTATGGGCCCACCACGCTTCCGCTGCGCCAATCTGATATCTGACATACTCATCAAAGTATTTCTAGTAATATATAGTAGATTAAGATTCGTTTGGGTCACGTGCAGTTCTCTCACTTTTCATTTCAGCTTCAAATTATTCATGCCCAGCCTTGTATTCTACCTGCGCAAGACTAAAGGTGTTAAAGTGGGTTGGGTTGAATAAGCTAATGAGCTTAGTCTTACTTTAACTTCTATCTTTAAATTTAACTCAAACATAATTTTGGGTGTGAAGCAGTTTCAGACCCAACAAGCATTAGCTCTCCCTGAAAAGGAGGTTATCCAGCCACACCTTCTAATATGGCTACCTTGTTACAACTTCACCAGAGTAGGCCAGGCCTAACCCACTTGTAAAATGGCTTTAAGGACTTATATGAGTCACTCCACTTCAGTATAATGATTGAAATTAGCTAAGAGTCTCTAGTATTTTTGAGTCACAAATCATTGCACATCACTTATAGGAGAAGAACTTCTTGACGAGCTCAACATGTTATCCATGAACTATAGTTATAAAAAAGATAAAAGCGAAAATCACAGAAGATGTAAGAAATTATTATCATAGAATTTGAAATTTTTATTAAGACTAAGTTTACTTAAATTTTTTTTTTTACAGAATTGGACTGGTCTGATTGACCTTACCAGCTAGACTTATTTTGACAACTTTATTCGCAACTCATTCCTACAAGTAATTTTCATTTCCCGTTTTTGCACAAAAGCAATTGATATTGGACTGGTTTGTTAATTAATGTTAATTCACTTCAATGGATTATTAACGTTTTCCAATCAATACTTAAGAGTGCTTCTGAAATGTGAATAAATTGTTTTTTGATTTATGAAAAAACGCGTATCAAAAGATTGAAATTCTTTTAGTTTTGCCTTGAAAGAAAGACAAATTAAATTACTTTTCACAATTTTTTCTTAAATGTGAATACTTATAGCTTTTTTTATTATTATTTTCTATTGTTTTATTGAATAATATATTATCATCAACTTATTGTATAAGGTCAAAACTAAATTGGTACTATCATTTTCCTTGAAATTCTATGGCATTTAATTTATTTCATGTATTTAATTTTTCTTTATTTCCTTCTTTACAGTACCTTGTTTGCTCGGAAAAAAGAAAGCGTTTGTCTGCTTGATAAAGAAAGTAAGAAACCCCTTTCCATTGCCTCCATTGCTTTGGCACTAAGAACATTGGTTGAGAGAGTTACATCTGACCAATGGTGTCTCAAGCTTCACTTCTGACATTGAATTTTCATCTGCAGTGGGTTTGGGTTAAAATTGAGATTAATGCTGATGTGTCTGTTGAAATAACTATATCAGAGATTAACATTAAAAATAAATAAATGATTATTTAAATTCATATACAGTCACATTAACAATTTGTGCTAAATGAAATTTGTAAATATTACTTTAAAATCAGTGCTGAAAGATTTCATTTAATTTGAATAAAGATAAAAATATTTAATTGAACAAGATCAAGAAATCAACTCGAAAACGAGTTATGTAATGTACGGCAACTTGAAAATGTAATTTTGACAAAAATCATATTTTGATTTTTTAAAGATAGCATCACTATTTAATATTCTATAAATTTTTTTATATTGCTTTAATTTTGGAGAACATATTTTTGTATCCTCAAAAAATAATATTGGTCTCACTTTTGTACTTCGAAAGAACGAAATTAGAATAAAATCATATTCTTATTACTAAAGTGATACCATAAAAAATATGTGAAGTACTAAATTAATAATAATATTAGGCAGTTTCTATGTTATTGTCGGCGATAGCAATATAATCGACAACCGTGACCGTCGATCTTGTTAGGTTTAATCATGATTGTTGAATTGAGTTATTAGTTGATCGTTAGATTTTTTTGGATTAATCGTAGCCGCCTACTACGCTTGAACCACTAGCAGTAGCATAGTTAGCACCATAATATTATGTTTCAGGACTAAAATAAGGTTTTTGTTTGTCTAACCTTTCTTTGATATGTCAGCATAATGCAAATAACTGCCAAGAGTTTTGCTTTCTAACTTTTGCTGATACAGTAAATTAAAAAAGAAGTTCCTTTTCACTTGAACACCAAGATAACATTTCAAAAATGTCATTTCGCATGCCAAAAAAAGTGACAAATCAACTGCAACATGGGTTTTGCAAGAACAGTGACAAAGGAGAAAATCTTGCAAAGATTTGACTTAAACAGGAAGAAGGTCAAAGGAAATTGATTGTCTTTGACACCAGTTGTTCCAACAACTGATCTCAATAAAATACAGAAATTGAAGCTCTTCTAGTGATTAGCTTTTCTTTGAAACATATGATTTTGAATCACCTAATCAAACAACTACATCGTCCAATTCCTCTATAAATATTGCTAATCCATGATGTCTACTGCATCCACAGTTCAAACACAAAGGAAACAGTTTAAAGATCCCCATTACTCTCTCGGAGCCGCATTAGCTTCTCTAGGAACAGAGAAATATGGGAGTTCCTCCTCGTCCTTTACCTGCATTTCCAGCACTCTTGTTTTTCTCATTGATTATCATCCCTCAGCTCGCAGAAGGGGGCATTAGCATGCACTACCATTTTGATGTACATCTCATAAGCACTTGATACCTTCATCTCACTTTTTTGTTTTGTTTATTTAGCTCTGAATAGGGTTTAAAGCTATGACCTTCACTCTTAGAAACAGCTCTAGTAACTCTGAGCCATAGGCTCATTGATCTTAATACATTTATCTTAAAGCTAACTTATGTTTCAAAAATATACCATTAGCATTTGAGTTCCCACTTTGGTTGCCCTGTATCTGATGGCTTTCTGATGCAGATCAAGCACCAAAATGTAACAAGACTACGCCATACAAAGAGCATGATCACAGTCAATGGTCAGTTTCCTGGGTCCCACATTTTAGCAAGGGAGGGTCATCGTCTTCTTATCAAAGTGGTTAACCATGTACAGAACAACATCTCCATCCACTGGTAAAGAACATTTCCTTTTAAAAATTTCATGTTAAAAAAAAAAGGAAGAGTAAATTATTTTCTGTGTCTCTAAAATTACTATATTCTATAACGATGATTTATGATATTTCACTTTTATCTCTAGTGCTATTTTGAGACACCAAAAGGCACAGTTTTGAAATACATTGTCTCTTAAAAGCACTTGAATGAAATTATCACAACAGGAATTAAAAGAATTTGGAATAGTTCAAAAACTTGGTTATTTTTCAAATAGGCATGGTGTTCGACAGCTTCAAACAGGGTGGGCTGATGAACCGACATATGTGACTCAGTGCCCCATCCAAACAAGCCAAAATTATGTCTACAATTATACCATTGTTGGCCAGAGAGGCACTCTCTTTTGGCACGCCCACATATCGTGGTTAAGATCAACTATCTATGGTCCTCTCTTCATTCTTCCCAAGCGTGGTGTTCCATATCCTTTCACCAAGCCCTTCAAGGAAGTTCCCATCATCTTTGGTAATGAGATAGTGATGTACACTACGTACCGTGGTGTTACTCTTTGATAACCTTCAAGTACTAACTTAACCTGATATATATTAAAAAATTTCAGGAGAATGGTGGAATGCAGATCCCGAGGCAGTCATAACCAAGACCTGCAAACAGGTGGAGGACCAAATGTCTCTGATGCCTACACTATAAATGGACTTCCAAGGCCATTGTATAATTGCTCCCCTAAAGGTATCAACTCAAGTAGATGTATTTCTTTAGGATACCCAATATTACTAGTGGCCAAATTACAAAGAATGCAGAATTGTAAGATTGCACTTGAAATGTTTTATTTCCTTATAATACTAAATTCCACCCATTAAAGCAAAACAGACATAACTGCGCTCACTAGGTTTTAATGAATACTTATCATTACTTTTAGCAACAATTTATACCTTATATAATTATATTAGCACTTATGGAAATGATAGGATCCTAATGTATTGAAACCATATATATTTTGATTTTATATAATATATTGATCTTTGTAGATACATTCAAGCTGAAGGTGAAGTCTGGGAAGACTTACCTGCTCCTTTTGATCAATGAATGATGAACTTCAGCATTGCAAATCATTCACTCACAGTTGTTGAAGCAGATGCAGTTTATGTCAAACCATTTGAGACTAACACCATTCTTATTGCCCCTGGACACCACAAATGCTCTTCTCAAAACCAAATCCCATTTCCCCAATGCCGCATTCTTCATGACAACTTGACCATATGTGACTGGCCTGGGAACTTTTGACAACTCAACTGTTGCTGGTATCCTGGAATATGAAGCGCCATTAAATAATCTTCATTCAGCTGCTTCCATGAAAAAGCTTCCAATCTTCAAACATCCTCCCTTCCCTTAGTGACACTTTTGCAAAAAATCTCACCAACAAACTTCGTAGCCTAGCGAGTGCTCAGTTTCCAGCTAATGCTCCCAAGAAGGTTGATAGGCGCCTTTTGTTCACAGTAAGCCTAGGTACAAGTCCCTGTCAACAAAGCCAAACTTGTCAGGGACCAAATGGAACAATGTTTGCAGCTTCAGTCAATAATGTATCTTTCACACTCCCAACCACTGCACTTCTTCAAGCCCACTTCTTTGGGCAATCCTCTGGGGTATACTCCTCTGACTTTCCAAGTAGTCCCTTAATTCCATTCAACTACACTGGCACTCCACCGAACAACACAGTGGTGAGCAATGGGACAAAGGTGGTGGTTCTTCCCTTCAACGCAAGCGTGGAGCTTGTCATGCAGGACACCAGCATCCTTGGCAATGAAAGTCACCCTCTCCACTTGCATGGTTTTAACTTCTTTGTTGTTGGCCAAGGATTTGGGAACTTCAATCCAAATAACGATCCTGCAAACTTCAATCTTATTGATACTATTGAAAGGAACACAGGGGGTGTCCCCTCAGGTGGATGGGTTGATGTTCGTTTCCTGGCAGATAACCCAGGTTAGTAAGTACTGTGCTTGCTTAATTGACAAAGTTATGCCTATTTGGGTAGCTAATTTTCTATAATCACAATTTTAAATTCACGTTTAAGTTCAAATAAATAAGACAAGTTTTCAAATACAAGTTAAAAGAAAAGTATCAGCCAAATAAATGTTATTACAGTAATAATAAGGTTTGTTAATCCTCAAAACCATTATCCCTGTTTTGGCTTCAACTCATTTTGACAAATTAACAAACAACTAGCATGCAAGTACTGTTTTAGACACCTGAAAAATTTGTGTAAGTCTATAAAAAGCTCAAAACTGTGATTGTTGATTTGCTATTGATTCACAAGGTTATGCCTATTTGGATAGGTCATTTTTCCATAATCACTATATTAAATTCACATTTCAATTCAAATAAGACATGTTATTAAATACAATTTAAAATTAAAGTATAAGCTAATGTTTATTACAGTAATAATAAAGTTTATTAATTCTCATTAGCACTACGTACCACTGTTTTGGCTTCAACTCGTTTTGACAAAGCAACAAACAACTAGCATGCAGAAACATTCAAATGGGGAAAATAAAAAGTAGAAGACATCAAAAAGATCAAAACTTCCATTGCTAATTTGCTGATAATTCCATTTTTGCAGGGGTATGGTTCATGCATTGTCACCTAGAAATTCACACAAGCTGGGGTCTGAAAATGGCCTGGGTTGTCTTGGATGGAAAGCTTCCAAATCAAAAACTTCTTCCACCACCGTCGGATCTTCTAATGTGTTGATTTTCGCTTGAAATTGCGCTCATAAATTTTTTGAATCGGGTTTTGTAGCCCTTTTTGACATTCTTCACCGGGCAAATGATTGTCGCTACTTCCTCCATTCTTTCATTCAATGACCATTCTTTGATAGTAGTAGTATTAATGTAAGGGAGTGGGGTTTGAATCTCACATTGAAGTGAAGTGACAATGGGAGATTACGTATAACTTGAATTAATTAATTAATGCTCTTAGATTTTTTTAATATTTTCAGCCATAAATTTCACCATTTTTATACAAACATAATTATTTTTTTAATTCATTTAGTGTTAAGAAATTAAAATTATTTAGAATTTTTAATACAATTGAATAAATTGTAATAAATTAATCATTGCTGGCAAACATATGATACTCACTTCTTTAATTTTTTTTTTGTCTTTAATTTTTTATATGAAAAATAAGTGAGAAATTATTGTTATTATAATTTCTCAAATTAATTTATTTTAGTATAAATTAATTATTGTGAGTTTTGTGAGAAAACTGACTTTTTGAGACCATTATTTCATTTTATTTAATAAAAATATGTTAACTCTGAGATGCCTCACAAATGTGTCTACCAAGTTGTAATATTCTTTCATTTTAATGAGTACTCTTTGTTCTACCAGCCATAAATTTCGCTATTTTTATGCGAACACGTAATTATTTTTATTAATTTTCATATATTTATGAATAATAAATTAAATTTATTTAAATTTTTTATGAAAATAAGAAATATACAAATTTATTGCAATACAAAATCATAGGGTATGATTTAATGATGAGGGATGAAAAAATGAATAAATTTGTAATAAAATAATAACGGCTGTCAAAGAATTTGTTTCTCTCTTTTTTTTTTCAAAATTAATTATTTATATGAAATACAAGTGGTGATTTTATTTTTTTTATTATATTTTCTCTATAGTTAATTTATTGTATTATAAAATAATATGGTGTAAATAATAACAATGATATATAAAAAAAATTATTATGAAAACTTTTTATAAATATAATAAAATCATCTAATCAATTTATATATGTGAATTTTATAATAAAATAAAAATAAACTGAAAAATATAACACAAATTTATAAATAATTTGAGTTAAATTATCTTTAAGGTACACTTCTTTTAAAATAGTTGTAGATTATAAATTAAAATATTTTTAACTCTAACTATTAACTATTTTTTTTTACATATTTATTATTACAATAATATTAACGGACTTCTACACTTTTTTAATTTTTTGACGCTTTTGATTGTTAATTATTAATTTAACATAAAATAATAATAATAGATAATAGATAATAAATAATAATAAAATAATATATATGAAAAAAGTATAAATGTGATATAATACATATATATATATATATGGATATGGACTTTGCTAACTTTTTGAATGGAGGTTAAAAATATCTACATTTTGAATTTGACTAAAAAATCACTTTATTTTTTTTTTAAAAAGACACAATAAATGTATGGTCATTTAAAAATAATTAAGACATTTACTTTATAAGAAAAAAAATATTCTATGTTCTTCAAATAAAATGATTAAAATGAGATTACATTTATTATATATTTTAAAAAGATAACAGTAATTTATTAATTTAATATTCAAAATATAGAGATTGTTAACTTTTACTATAGAAAAAAGAGGTAATTAGCAACAATATTATCATATGACACACTTCATTATGTGAACTGTGAAGGGACATAAGTCACATAACATAACAGTTCCACTACATTCAAAATAGAATAAAATTATTTAAAACAAGCAACAATATCTTACACATGCAATATTACATTGCTTTATTTGCAAACTAGCCAAAGTTTAGCATCACTAAAACACACAGCAATATATTTAACTTAGATATGGATATATGGAAGTTTGGGTTCAGGTGGTTTCCACAGCACAAGTGCAAGCTCCAGTGCAATCATAGAAGCCCTTCCCAGCATCACCTGCTTCAGTCTTGGTTATGCTACAACTCCAACCTTCGCCACACTTGCAGAATGCTTGGCTCCCACTAGCCCCACAGCTTTCAGATACTACGTCTCCTTCGCTGCATCCCAAAACAACCATCTCATGAAAAAGAAATGATCTTATTTATATTTTTTATTTTTTGAAGAAAATCAAATATTATTTTAAAATAAAAAGAGTTAAATATTATATTATTAAATTTAAAAAATAAGATAATTGAACGTACATAGTGCAGGTGCAATTTTCGCCGCATTTAAAGAAATCTTTGCCAGCGTCAGGGCCTTCAGTCCTGGTTATGACACATGTCCAACCCTCTCCACACTTGCACTGGACTCCTCTGCATGTACAAGGAAACAAGGGTACTTCCCCTTCAGAAAAACCAGTTTAATAAAAAAGTAATGCAAATAAATTACAAATAGGAATGGTCTTGTGAGTCGTTGGATCATCGTTTGATGCACAATAATTGTTGAATCAAATGGGGGAGTAAAAAAGATGATCGGCCCACATTTAATCTAACGGTTATCATGAATCGAGCCATAATCCAACGATTTAAAAGGTTGTCTGTAACCCTATCACCCGCCGCACAGTAAATAGACATAGGTAGGGAAACCTGAGAGACTCCATCTTCCTTCAAGTTTCCGCCGGCTGCACTACTATACGACTATCTAATTCTCATGCCTCATTTATACGCCCTCTCTTCAGATCTTCCTCATTTACAAATTGTCATCCATGCCCTTCACTTATCACTATTCAAACCATGTGCTCTTAAGGGCAATGGTGTAACTCTCCACAATTCATTTATTAAATTACACATCACACAGAATTTATAAAGAAGAATGCTGTTTTCAAACAAATACTTTTATAAAATTATTTTTTGCTAATAGTAATTATTTAATTTATTTATCTTATATTAGTTAATTAAAAATATTTTTATAAATTTGGGGAGATATTTTAATGAGATTCCTCGTTCACAAATAATTAATTTTATGTGCAATCTCAAGCCTAATGTGGGTGAACCAATATTAATTTAACTTTTTTGATAAAAAAATATTAACAGAACTTTAATTAATGCCTTTGGGAGTTGGTAATGGTGCCCATGGGTTCCATTCTTTTTTGGCGTTTTGCTATCCACGTCATGGATTACGCCACTCCACTTGGGGCAAACTTGGGTATTCACCGCTCATAAGAGATGTCGTTTTCCTAGGTGACTTATTCTACTTGGCCACCTTTAAAAAAATATGGTAACTAAATCACGACTCTCGAGATGGCCCGAGAAGCCAGCAGACGCCAAAAGAACCACGTGGCAAGTAGCGGAAGACAGAGACACAAGGACAACAAAGCAAAAAGACAAGATTCTAAAGATGCCAAAACAATGGGTGTTAATTAACTCAACATAGGTTAACAGATCTTAACTAGTTAGTATATAAAATTTTATAATAAAATTAAACTAAAACTACCAATTATATATAAATTATCAATTATTTTTAATAATTATATAAATTTTTTATATATAATAAAATATTTATTAACTCTTCATAAATTTAATCTTTACAAAAATAATAATATAGAATTACAATTAAAAAAATTAATTAAATTTTTTTGATAATTATATTTAAATTTTATTTAGATAAATTTAATATAATTATTGAATTTTCATTTTATTTTTATTTATAAAGTATAAATTATAATAAAAAAATAGTAACAATAATAAAAATAAATAAATTTAAAATATGAAACAAATTAATTTAAATATCATTTTATCATAATTAAAAAATATATAAGTATCCTAATGTACAGCCTAATATATGTTGATAACTTTTTAATAATTATAAAGGAGAATATATAAGAAAAAAAAAGATAATAAACATAAAAAAAGCAAATTAACAAAACTTAGTAATTATCAATTATGCTAACAAAAAGCATAAATTCATAATTGTGCGTAATAGCAACTAAAATAAAAATAAAATTTAATGTATCATTTGTCTACATTATTTAATAAATTTTATTATATTTTAATTTTGATATAATTTTTAGTAAATTTAGTGTTATTTTCATAAAATATCTCTCTAGGATATACATATATAGAGCTAATAAGATCAAAAAAATCATGACCAGACAATAAAAATATTTTAAAGAGGTATTGTAAAATAAAATACGAGGTTGTTATGTTTTTTAAGGCTATTTACAAATAATTGTAATAATAAAATTAAATATAAATTATAAGTCACATATAATTTATTACGAATTTCATCCAGTGAAATCTATAATTTCTATGAGTGATTGTATTATTATATTTAATTGTAACACAACCATCACATTTTTTTAATAAATAAAGGTAGAAAATTTTTTAAGTTATTTAAATTTTTTACTGTTAGGTCACACCTACTAATTTAAGAATTCATTATTTTTATATCACACAATTCACTTAATTTATATTCTTTTATACAATATAAAATTTATAAAAAAAATAAAATCTAATACTATTTACAATAATTATAAAAGTCTTAATTTTAATAACTATTGAATATCTAATAATTTGTTGGTTAAACTTAAAAGACCAATACAAATTTTATTAATTTTATACACCTAACCGTCTACTCACTTTGTACTATTTTTGGCGTATAACATTTTATTATAAAAATAAATTTTATAAATTATTATTTTATAATAAAGAAAAAAATATGATTATTATGAATATATATCTTCACGTGATACGTAAGCAATTACGTCTACTGTTTGCCATATCAGTAAAATATTAATAGCATAAAAACAATTTGCGGCAATAGGGGTTCATTTAAAAATAATCAGTGACCATAATAATTAATATATATCAAAGGTATATGATAAAAAAATATTCAAAAAAGTTGATCGGTTAAGTATATTCTTTTATTTATTTTTCGTATTTTTATTTTTTCTTTCTTTAAAAAATCTAAATATATCAAATATATCTTTACAAACACTTTTGTTATTATATCACTACGATAGTTATCGTGATTTGCGGTACTTCCATGGGTCTATCAAACCCTCGGGTTACAAAAAATTAGCCAACTTGTCAAAATATCAAAAAACTAGACAAAAATTGATTAAAAAAATGAATGAATTGGACTAATTAAAATGATTTATTGTTTCTTTTATTTTATCTCTTTTATTGCAACAATGTTATTTTAGAATTATTTTTATGAATTTGAGTTTAAAATAATGTTATTTTAATAATTTTAAAAATGATTGAATATAATGTGTTTTATATTATTTTAAATTTATTTATATATATAAGTAATTTAATAATGTTACATATATATTAGTATATATTGTTTGATTATTTTCTTATTAAATCATTAGATTATATAATTTTAAAATATTATATTATTAATATATATTGTTATACAAAATTTGTAACGTTGAACTAGTTATAGAACTCGTAAAGAACTATGGATATTAAATAAGGCAGGTTCATAAAAGTGATCTATATGAGTTGGATTAAGTTGTCATTTTAACAACCCATATTATAAGTAGGCCTTTGGTGACCTGACTCACATAAATGAAAGTTAGGCCGGACCAACTCACATGGGCTAAAGAAAAAAAAAGCCCAATTAATTACCCTCTTACTTAGTCCCTTACCATGAGCTAAAGTGTTTTTTTAGTTTCTTAACTTTTGTTGTTTTATTTTAGTCTTATAATTTACACAATAGTATAAAATTTATCTCCATCATTAACT
>JASKGM010053296.1:1328-19418 GCA_034509205.1 Ceratonia siliqua
TACCATGCATCCCAAGGTAGCTTAAACACCTAAAAACAATAACAATTAGGTAGACGATCCTACCGTCTTCCTTTTTTTATTTTTTATTTTTTATTTTTTTTATTTTTTTGTTTATCATATTTATTTATTTATTATTTATAATATTTTTTAAAAAAATTTTGAGATGTTTTGATATTTTTTTGACTTTTTTTTCAAAATTTTGACTTTTTTAATGTATGATTTTTTTTATTGTTTTTAAATTTATAATTAATTTATTATTATTAAAAAAATTAAATAACCTTTTTTAAAAAGTTTTTTAAACTGCTTTACCACCCAAAAATGAGGCTCTCCCAACAATTACACTATCTCCAACAAAATCTTCACTTTAAATGATTAATGGGCCTACATCAATCCATCATGATCTAATTATTTACATCATTTTTACTCATAAATTATATAAACTATTAATATTACTGTATTTAAATTTAACAAAAAAATTAAAGTAAAATCGACTACATGTCATTTAGATAAGGTTATCTTATACAATTTATAAATAAAATGTATAATTAACATTTCTTCGACTTAATCTTCTAAGATAATCATTTTGTTTTAGAAATTCTTCTCTCTCCCCCTTTTGTTTGATAACCCACTTTTCTTTAATTGACAAATCAGCACTTAGAACCGGCCTTGTAGACAAGTGCAGTAGAAATTCTTCCCCTTGAATCTTCCTTGTATTCCAATAAAACTCACCGTCCTCCATAATATCTTTCTCTGTTTCTATCTCTCTGGAAGTTATCTGCTTGATATATAGCACCATAACCACGTGGCAAAGTAAAGCTCATGCTTCCTTCCATGGAAACTCTTACGAAAATCTGAACAACTCCATAGAAGATTCAATTAAGAAAGGTTTAAAGGACTCTACTGAACCTCCCTTCAAATTAACCATCACTTAGTTAGCTCATATATTACTAATAAACCTGATCATGGGAGGGGAAGAAGTGAAGAGGAACTAGCAAGCTAGGGACGAACAAATATTAGCAGGGGTTCAAGTACTTTGAAGGAAATAAACAACGAAATAAAAGGAGAAATCAGAAGAAAGATAAAGAACAGAATTAAGAGTAAATGGACTTTGGTAATATGATTGGTAGTTATAATTCAAGCTATTCCGATGTACATAAAGCCAAACCTTGAATGCCAGAAAACCCATACAAAAATTGTTACCCTCTCCCATAAAATCTCGCCTTTTCTATTTACAGTTCACCGTGAATCAGGAGGAGAAAGAAAGGAAGGAAAAAAAAAAACCATCTTCCACTACCATAGCTTAGACTTCAACTACTAGTCATGCCAGCAGAGGAGCATGACCACACACCTCCTTATTATGTATAGCCGAGCCCTCTGCTCTCTGAGAGCTCCTGCAAGTCCTCTGCTTGATAGCCTTCTCTTTGAGCCTCCAATGGGAGCACTACCCATCTTCATTATCTTCAGGCGCTCTTTCTTTTACTCAACCTCTTTTATAAATGAAAATGGGTTTTCTACTTTCCTTTCTTTCCTCTGTTGAGCTCAAAGCTTTCAACTTGTGTGACTTGGGTTTCAGAATTTCTCAAAGATGGGTTCTTATAGAACTTTCAGGATGTGGTCCTAACTCAGCTTGGTCTAGTAAAGAGCCTGCGATGGGGCATGCCAGGCGTGCAGTGCCTCCAAACCCACCAGACACAGACCAGTTGGACCCCACCTCACTACTTGGGGAATCCATACCCCAATAAGGGGGGAATTGATAAAACAATCCAAGCAAAGCCTCACGTTCTCCCATTGCTATGTCACACTCTATGGTCCTATTGTGTAGCCACTACCCACCAGCATAATGGGTCTGCCATTTCAACAATACGGTGACAATTTTTCATAGTTTTACAAGCTGCCCTCATTTTTTGCATCACGGGTGATTGTCTAAATGTCCAAGAGGACAAAATCCTTATCTTCTTTTTTTCTTCATTGCTTTTTTAATTTGTTGTTTCTGTTTATCCTTTGTTGGATCCACATATTCATGGAAATGACTGGTGGATAGAGGGTTGGTTTAGTTGAACCTTACATAATAATTCATAAAACAACCTTTGGAAAATTTTGAAGATCATATTTGACTCATCTTATCACTAGCTTGACTCTAAATAGAAAACACATTCCTAGGGCCCACTCCTATCAACATCAAATTTTGTATTTCCATGGTTAAACTGTATCTATCCAAAAAGTTCAGAGTCCGGAAATTATTGCACATCCTAGGTGATGATCACACAAGAAACAAAGTTTAGTGAGCATAACCCCATAATAATGAAACTGAGTTTACTTGGCCTGAGAAAAGGAGGAAGAATTCAAATTCATTTTCCTTTCTTCTTTGATTCTATTATGATTCTTTGACCTTGCTTCGAAATTACTAGCTAAGGTGTATGGAAGTTTCATGGTTGATTATAAAGTTAAGTTTGAATTTGCAGAACTTTTGTTAGAGATTTTGTTTAGAGTTTGAGACTAGGTTAAAATATTTGGCGGGCAAAAGCTGCATAATGGATGTCAAAACCAACTGAATATGTGACATGGTTCTGACAATTTTGGAGGAGACAGCAAAGAGTATAGAAGCAAAGATTCTTACACATGCTGCTGGTCCAAAATTTCTTCTCCCCCTTATACACACTGTTTTTCCAAAGAGAAAATTCCAAAATAATGTAAAATTTAATCATTGTAGATTAAAATGTGTTATTTAACTTTCATGTGATTTGTTTTATTACCACTTAACTACCTTGTAATATTTTCTGTTCTAAGGTCAACAAGTATTGAGAAAAACATAAAAGATTGAATAATACACTTCAATTCATAAAAAAGGAAGAAAGACAATCCAATACACGTCCCTTGGCCCAAAAAATAATTAAAGTGATCTATAGTGACTTTGCATACGCCTGAAAGCAATTTGCTAATGTAATGGATCAAAAGGGAGCAAAGTTTCTTCCTCTGCAACATCATAAAGGGGGATAAGAAAAGTGGCCAAGGACTTAAATTTCAAGCTTCTGACTATGATTCCATAACATATGGCATTAGAATAAGAAGACAGATAAGTTTTTATTTACAATAATAGGTCAAAACCCAAAATTTATAATAATAAATCAAAACCCATCTGAGTGATTAATTAAATTATTGATCATTTAATTATACTTAACGAAAGCCAAAGCAGAGCTTCTCCTTGCTCTGCCTTGTGCTTTCCCCCGAGTCACTTAAGATGCCAACCTTTATTTAACGGCTTGTTCTCATATAATTTTATTAGTTTTCTATGAATTAGGTAATTGTCAGTAATTTGTTGCTTCTTCCATCTTCTTCCTGTTCATAATTTTCTGTATGAAAGAAGTAAAGGAGATAGGAAAAAAAATGGGGATGGGATAAACAGAGTGAACTGCGGGAATTGCACGTGAAGTTGGTTTTGTTAGACTGTTAAAAGTGGTCCAACTCCAACCTTCTCACCTTCTGGTTTTGTTAGACTGTCAAAAGTTGTTGAAGCTTTTTTAACAAAACTTGGTCGGTTGTAGTTGTACTAAACAAGAAGGTCAGAGTTGCACGTGAACATCTTGTGAATCACAATACCATTGCGTGTGATATAATCAACATATATTCATTATTTTAAAAGAATTATTTATCATAAGATTCAATATTTTTTTAATGTCATTTTGAACATATGATATTATTATAAAATAATATTTTTTTTAAAATAATTAACTCTAATATTTTATCTAGGATCAAAAACCTTTTGAGGCGAATCGGTTATATCCAATTCTATTAAATTGTGACCGTTTATTTTTATATAGATAATCACAATTTTACATATATTTTTATTTATTTTTTAATTATAATTTTTTTTATACGAACAATTAAAATTGACATAATATAATAATTATGTCTTTTTAAATTAACAACCACAATTGATACAACATGACAGACGTGATCGAATCCCATTTCCTTTGGGGCACATTATTTTGGTAGTCTTCCCCATCTCTATCCTTCCTAAATGCTCATTTAGAGAGCTCTTGAATTTCACATAGAGCCACCATTTGTTAAGGATTTGAGTTTATCAAGATTTGTCATGTGGAAGAATCAGTGGGCGGTGTTGATTTGGCAGTTCCAGCTGCCCTCTCACCAGCATACCACAATTGGAATGGTTTTTCTTAACAAGCTTCTGCTGTGTGAAAAACCATTTGGAATGAAAACACCACATTATTTTAAAAGCCTTGCTAGTTAAGTGATTAGCACAGTTAAGTGTCCATTGGTAAATGCTGATTATTACTTCGTAACCAGCAAGTTTTATAGCTGGCTATGCAGTAATGACAGATCTAATGACTCCATTATCAATTGCTTTATGTTGTAAAGACAGGTTAATGACTCTATTACCAATTCCTTAATGGGCCACATGTACTAGATAACAATAGGATAATACTTTAGCTAAAATTTCTGAGGTATTTGTCATTAAGTTTTCTAATCAACAAATGTACATGTATTAATAAATATTAATGGAAGTTAATTGAGTTAGATGATTGAAAATTTTTATTATATTTATTACTTATGATTAAAAAACTTGATGACATATTATTAGTTGATCGAAGAACCTAATTCCATAACAATATAGATATATGTTTCTGATTCAAGCCATAACTAATTAATGAGGATTATTACAAAAAGAATGAGACTGTGATAGTAACAGCAAGTAAAATGATCATCCATTGAAATTTTTGTTTCTTTCCTTCAGTCATTCAAACTGAGGAATGTAAATAGTTTTTTATTGCTCTCTGAAGTTTAAAGCAACTATTATACATGGAGCACGGCCAACGGTAAATCCAGGATTTATTAAGTGGGATCACTCACTCTATGACATAAAAACAGTAAAAAATTTAAAATAATAAATAATAAATAATAATTATATTATCATAAATACATAATTAAATTTAAAAAAAAAATATATATATATATATATATATCAATATTTTCAAATATTCTTTACAAGTCTTTATATTTTGAAATCAATATATTATAACATACTAGATAATCATTGAAACATTTATCACTCGTTCAATACTAACTTGGGAACAGCTCAAGGAATCCTCCAATAGTCCAAGGCCTCCAATGAAACAAGGTGGGGTGGTGGGACACATGCCTTGGACACCATTAGCCAGCCCAAAGCTCCAAAGTAATTAAGCGGGGGACACTAGCCCACCATCACTTGCCCCCACTTATCATGCATTGGATCCGCCCCAGAGCACAGTTGGCCAGAAAACAAATTAATGGAACTGCCATTCTTAGATTTAATACGTTTCTATCACAGTTTCTATTCATTCAACAACTTTCCAGAAATATATTACTTAAAGAAGTTACACGTGCGGCCAAAAGTTTGCCGATATGTTTCCATTAGATTCCAGTTACTTTTATTCTTTCATATTCAACGTTGTTCTACCTCACAATATTATTGAGATCATTGCCTTTGTGGTGCTTTGTATCGAACCATTAATGTTAGAAGTTCCCATCCTATTCCACCAGCTAAGTCCAGCAGCTCAAAGCCCCTCCTGAGTTCAGGGCCACAGCGAGGTCTTCAATTGACGGTTGAGTTGTACGAGGCTATTATCAGTGCATAATCCAGGTAATGCCTATAAAAGAAAGGCATAGAATATGAGAAGTTGAAAATCCAGCTTGATCAATGATCATATAGTAGAAAGAATTAGCCAGTTATCAGTGTCTAAATTTCACTTAAATAAGACCCCGATTTTGAAATATGGCAATATATTAAGTCCAACAGAGTGTCAATATATCAACGAATTCATTTAAAGTGTCATTGAGATGGTCTATATTGTTGCTTTTCTGTAATATTCATCTGACGTTCATTGTAGAAATTGACTAATTAGCTTTGTTAACGATAACAAAAGTTAGTAATCAGTAATTGACACTCACTATCTGAAGAAATACTAGACCAGTCTATAGATATCAAATTCAAATCTGTCAGGCAAATTCATCTGTTTGAAACAAGAAAACCGACATAAGCACAAAACTCGACATCGTTGTTAGAGAAAGGAAGCTATTTAAATGCTAGTTAACCATGAAATGGTTCACAATAAATGTTCACCCTGCCATAGGACCGGTGAAAGTGCTGTTGCAACTGGAGCTGAGGGCACAGACAGAGTTTCTGTGCTCATAATGTTCTGCTCTGGTGCACCATATCTGAAAGGGAAGGATCATACAAATCAGGAGTTGCCTACAGTTGGATGCTGTGTCAGGTGTCTACTAAAGAAGTGAATTTAATGGCATATGTAGGATACTACCTATATTTTCTTTGTATGCAAAGTGCTTTGATTTTCATTTCTTGGAGAGTATAAGGAAAACTAATCCTTATTCTTCATTCTCTCGGTCATCTTATATATGTCAGAACTGCCAGAGCTGGGGTGCTTAAACTAACAGTCTAAAGTTTGCAGTAATAGTAATCACCTAATGAAAAAGGTGGTTTAAGCAGCTTATTCTAGCCAACTATAACTACAAAATATCTTCTTGTAGCAAAGAGTCAAAGACATCCTTATGATGTTTACTGTTTTGCTTCACATTGGTTGAACAAACCCATTTTCTGATACTACTCAAAGACAATTGGTTTCTGTGGTGATTATCTGCATCAGTTAAACCGTCATTGAGTGGCTTGGCTGCACGGCTATCACCCTAAATGTGAGGCAGTAGGTTAAAGTTTCCTTTAAATATATATGACAAAGTAGACAATATTTCTCTATAGGTTTTACTTTTAAATTGAACAGTTTCCCGGTACGAACGATCCCCTTTTCACCTCTCCCACCAAGTAGCCCCTCCCCAAAAAAGGGGCAACAAGAACAATCTGATCAGAGGCATCGGTTAGAAATTATGCATACAAAGAGTTCAGCTACAATTTTGTTTTTTAGTTGGTCTTAGTCCACTGTTATATTGCTGCCGAAAACTAAGCTCAGTAATGCTATATTCCTTTTTTAAAAAAAGGTAATGTCACTCCGTTATTTTTTAACGTTCAATAACTACTTCTTATGAAGAAACAATTTTTACAAAAGTCACGTTATTCTCCCTAACTTTTGCTTCAAGAATAACACATATGACATAAGTGCTTTATCCCTGATTACAAAATCTCTTGTTTCACTAGTTGAATACTTGTAAACACTCGATTTTATCTAGATATCTCTTTAAAATCCTGAAATTAACAATTTTCTCTCAAAAGCAAATAATAACAAAAAGAAATAAAAAGAAATAAAAGATGAAATAATAAGAGAATATGGAAATTAAAAAAATTATTATTAAAAAATAAGAAACAAGCAAAAAAAAAAAGAGAGGAAAGAAAGAGAGCTCAATGCAAAAAGAAAAAATGAAAGGAAGTCTAGCCCATTTATTCCCCCCAGGTCCACTTTGCACAGCCCAAACGCACTCAGCCCAACACCCATAACCTGGTTCACTAGCCTACCCGGAATGACCCAGCGCCTACCATAACCCACCCGGTTCCTAAATCCCTAACCCTCAAATCCTTCCTTCTCTTTGCGTCCCTTTCACTCTACCATAACCCACGACGCTGATCGCTCACCCACTTCCCTGATTTTTCTACCATGCGCAATCAGCTCCCTGCTCCGGGGATACAGCCTTTGCTCACAGGATTTGGTCCCCCTTGCCACATCTTGCTCACAGCTATAAAGGAGGGAGAAAAACCACGAAAAATAAGAGGATGGAGGACAAAGCAGAAGCCGGGGGATCCACTGCAAAAGAACGATTTCCATAGGAGTTTTAAGAGACGAAACTGAGAAGAACCGTAAGATTCTAAGATTGAAATACCGAGGCCGAGAACGCTAAAGAAGGAGATCACGAATCACCGAGAATTTCGAAGCCAAGAGTTTTGAGGGAGGAGGAACACGAAACAGAGGGGATCGACGAACAGAGAAAGAGGTACCGAAGGTGAAAGAAGAATTAGAAAGAAGGTAGACATCTTCATTCCCTTTTACCATTTACGCTCATTCCTTTGGTTTCCTGAGTTGATCTATGGCTGATCCTATAGTCTGAGGTTGTTTAGTCCCTATTCAAGGAGCCCCCGGGTGTAAGAATTCTTCTATTCCAGTTCTGGAAAAGAGTAGTTGATTAGAGTAGTTAATCTGATTCTGAACTTGGTAAATCACCTTGAGTTTGGTTGTTAGCTCTGCTTCGGTTATTCATTTGCTGATTGGAAATGCTAATTTGACATATGATCCTTTTAGACTGATTGGTTTAAAGCTGTGTAGAATCTATGGTAGAACTTATTTGTTGTTATGTTCTGAAAAGGGGATGGGTGTTATTTCTGTTTCTTTTTTTTGAATTGGTACTGATCTGTGATGATATTTGAATGGATTTCGATTCTTGAAGAAGCATTTTTGACTTCACTGATTCCATAAAGCATGAAAAGGCATTGAATTAACCTTGTTTAATTGCTACAGATTTTTGAACCCCTGTCCAGTTTGCTTTTAGGATATCAAAGCTGATCATCATTCTAATCATAATCTTGTATGACTCTGATTGTCACATTATTGTTTGATCACTATATGATCACCCATGGTGGGTTGTCACGTGCTGAAGGTTCTTTTTTTGGTTTTGCACGTTCTGAAGTATGTTGAGTGGTTTCTTGTACTAATTTTTGTTCAGTTTGAAAGCATATTGCTTTGGTCATTTCAATCTAATATATGCAAATAAAACATGACTTTATTTTAAAGGATGGGTTTTCAAACTAAATCTAATATGGTTTCAGTGGTTGTATGATTTGGACCTGGGAGTTTTAGTCCAGAATTAGTTTCAACCTGAGTTTTGATATGCACGTTAGTGTAATTCTGAGTGGGAATCCCTTAACCTGAAATGTAAGTTATTATGATATGAAACTTGGATTGGAAATAGATAGGGGTATGTTGGTTCGGTTTACAGTAATGTATGAAGTGTTCCTCACCATTTACTGTTGTTTATACATTGAGGATATAGTACTAAGATTACCTCTCATTCTGGATGTGTTCTTTGGGATATAGAAGTGTTTACGTTCATTGGGTAAGGATTCTCATAAGCTGTTTTTGTCTTGCTTAGCATTTTGGGTCAGGTATGATATACTCTATTTTGATTTTTGATGGTCATTAGTTAATTATGGGGTAGTCTCATTTCTGAATATGATTTAGTGGTAAAAATCTAAGATTGATTTGGTCTTAGGTAAATTTTTTTTTGTGATCTAGCTTTATTTTGGAATAATTCTAGGCTTTTTGGACTGAATTTGACAATAATTTTTCAACAATGAATCTTAAAGAATTTGGTAACAATTTCAAGATAAAATTCGTGAAATGTAGGTGAAGATATTTTGGTCTGAGCCTAAGACGTAACTTGTAAACTTAGCAACTTGGTTTTGAGTCATTGGATTGATTGTGTCATGTATAATTTCATATGTTACAATTAGGTGATGGTCCAGTTAACCGTGTTATTTCAAATAGAACAAAGTAAATCTGCATACCTTACTAATTTTGACTTTGGCCAGTTTGCACATTATTTAATTGTTCATGGCAATAGATTGAACTTCTATGGCATAAATAAATTCTGTGTTAAAAAGGGGGAGTACTTCTTGGTATAGACTTTGTTGGCCAAAGCTTAAATTGGAAAGGTAATTAGAGAAAGATTTTAACAAGGCTTCAAAGGCCCCATTAATTCAAAAGGGGGTTCAAAGCCCAATAGATTTATTCTCAAAAATGTAATTTCAATATCCAATTATCTAAACAAAGGAGTCCAAGGCCCTAGACAATCTCTTGAAAATTACAATAAGGGTTCAAAGCTCAATATTTTCAAATTGGCTTTGATGACCCAATCAAATGTTTTAAAAAGGAACTTAAGCAAGTTTAATACTCTTATAAAATAATGAGAGTTTAAACTAAAAATACCTTCAATAATATTATTCTAGTCCTAACATTTTCAAAATGGTATTCTTATCCTAATACTTTTAAAAATTCTATTTTGGACCCCAATACTTTCAGTACATTACATCCTTACCCCATTATTTTCAGAAAAATTCATTCTTTTAAAAGTGGGTAAATTAAAATTTGGCAAAGAATGATAAAATTTCTCATCACTTTCAAAGGACTTTTAGTAGAAGTTTACCTTCTCCAAAGTTCTAAATCTTCGTGACATACAATAGAATTACATACTCCCCAATGTCCTAAATCTCACAGGCTTTCAATGGAAGTACATCTTTCCCGAGGTTCCGCTTATTCCTTTTTCTAGACTTTCAGTGAAATTTTATTTTTCCAAAGTCACAATTATCCTCGGGCATTCAGTGGAGGTATATTCTTCCCAATGTTCCATTCCTAATTCATTTTCCAAACTTCAAGTGAAATTTTATATTTTCCTAAATGTCTTAACATTCTTAAGTTAGAGATCATACATCTCAACTTATCTAAATATTCTGAACTACGTTGACCTTGATTCCTTTCGGGGTACGTAGGCATTTACTTGGTAAAGCAGGTCTAGTTATTTATTTATCCATCTTTCTCCATTATTATTTTATTAATAAAAGGGGTAATTTAAATAAATTAAAATTCTTTAAGTACAAATAATTTAAGGTAACCGTCCTTAGGGATGGACATTGTAAGGTGCCTAACACCTTCTCTACGCGTAATTAGACTCCTGAACTCTTCCTTTGGTTCCGAGGGGCAGTTTTCATTCTTTTTTTAAGGATCTTAATTATTCTTCTAATTAATTAGTGACGACTCCCATTTTCTCTGCGTTTTCCCTTACGCGCCCCAAAGTCATAAAATGATGGCTTTTCACCGGCCGTCATATTGTGACAATACTCCAACTTGATTTATCAACTCAGAGATTTGGATCCCGTCTAGTTGCTTGTTAACTGGATGGGGTACAGTTATGCAAATCGCAGACATCCATTCACTTTTAGACGGCTACAATATATTTTATTTTGTTTGCATGTAATAAAAAAAAAATCGTGCATCGTGTCCGTTTAAAATTGAATAGACAACCACGATTTAGTTATACCTCATCTAGTTGCTTGTCAATGGGATGGGATCAGAATCTAACTCAAACATACCAAAATGCGAAAAACTAACGTGCGGCAATTCATACCAACACAAAAAAACCTTATGTCTAAACCTAACAAAACCTAAGGTTAGGATCTTACAACAACTTGTACTAATGTTAAAGAAGATACCTTGGATCTAAAAGAAACTCAATGGGAATATTGTTGATACCAACTTGCAGATCTGCTGCGGCTCCAAAATTAATGATTTTGAATGTACGAGACCCTAGTTCCATGTTTGCAAGGAAATTAGAACTTAACTGGATGAGGGATCTTTTTAGTTCAACGAAGTTATATGCAATTTTTACCATCAGAGAAAATGATGTTATGTAGCTTGATACCCCTAAGCACAATGCCAGTTGAGTGAAGAACATTCAATGCAAACAAGAGCTACCTCTTGACTGTTTGAATTATTCTCTTTCCCAGAATCATCCCGTTCCAACCTGAAATTTTTACTAGGCATCTTGGAGTTGATATTGGAGACTTTAAGATATGATTTAGTAATGGAACTTCAAATCCATATAGAATTCAAGCACGAAAACTGCTTAAGAAAAAAGAATATAAATCATATCTACCTCACAATATAAAAACGGAAAATGGATTTGATTATTTACCACCCCTCTCCCCTTTGTTTTTCTGTTCCAGCAGACAAGATAAAATCTTTTTGATTAACTGCTGGACAAGTTATATAAGCTTCAGTGGAGAAAAGTATAAGGCAGTAAATACTAACAAAATGAACAATTATCAATTGCAGTTATGCTGATTAAAGATCCTACCAACACTCTGCATCACTCTGCATCAGATCTGCTAGGGTGGCATCCCCTTGGAACTGCCACACAATCCAATATTCACCAGCTTTCTTTGCAAATCTCTGTATACAGTTTGCGAGAAGAATTTTAGTTACAAAACCAAAACTAAAATGTGAAATGATGTGAGCGAGAATGTTTTTTATTTCTCCATACAACAATAATATGCTTAATTCTTATGGTAGCCGTAGTCTTAAACTCTTAATAGAACAACACCTCAAGAAAGACCTAAACAAAATCAGCATAGCTGTTTGCACAAGATCTTTGTACACGCTCATTCATCCAAATTTCTATGCACCATATTCAGTGGCCTTCTTGAAGACTAGGTCACCTTCCTTCCAGGGACAACCAAAATTCATTAGTTATCATTCAACAATCAAAGCAGTCTAAAAAGGCATGAAACTCTCATAGGCACCCACCAATCATGTCATATCAAACATATGGGTTCCTATTAAAAAAACATAAAAGACTCATAATCAATCTAAAGAGACAAAAAAAAAAAAAAGACAAGCACTCGAAAGTTGTAAACGACACTGACATGGAAACTAGTGTTTATCTTGAAATTAACTGGTGTTCTTTTAAGTACTTCACAGAGAGTGCAAACAAGAATCAGTATGGTAAAGGAGAAATACATAATTATATCAGGGGATTTCACATTGAATATCTAGTACCTTTGAAGAGTGCTCCTTGGCAAGGATGGCTTCATAAACCACTCCAAAGAATCCCTCCCTCAACTTCCTCCCCAGAACAAAATCATCCTGTCACCGTAAACCAATCCTAGTAATAATTAAAACCAATACGAGAATTGGTGAGATTTGGTTTGTTTCCAACTTTTCATGGTTCCATTCCATTCAGTTTGCTTTTAAAAAATTGGGAATCAGTTCATATAGATTAAGTTTCAGTTTGAGTCTCAAAACAAATCAGACTATACAATGAACATGCCAGAATGTTTTTCCATCTAGGTAAGATGAGTAATAATAATCAATACTTTTTACACGCTGTTGTTCGATGGCTTATAACACTGATATGAGATTTGTTATATGAAACAAAAAACTGTAGTATACAATTGCTCAAACAAGATTCTGCCGAAGTTCACATTCATGATTCAACCAGCCACAGTAGAATACCATTTAATATCTTCAGTTTTCGGTAATAGTCTAATAGATATGGAGAAAAACAAATTAATTTTTTTTATTAACACGTTAAAAAAGAAGATTTATCATTATATTCTTTTGTAGTAAACAAAAATTTAATGAAATCCTAAGAATCCAAAGATGGAGACTTTGAATGATACTATATTGAAGGAGAATTAGTTGTACATTATAGTAATTAAAAAATATTCTTAGTTAATCACAATATAAAGGCAAATATCGCCACCAGTTGCTTCACCTTAACTCTCCCTTACTCTTTTTCTCTATTTTTTTATGTCCTCTTCTATTTTCTGGTCGAAAAAACACTCTTCATTTCTGAACGAAAGCACTTTCAATTCCATTTTCCAAAACTTTGCTAAATCTTGAGTGAAATACAGTAGTAGTATCAGACTACCACGTTTTTGTACTGTCATTGCTATACATACCATGCCACAAATCATCATCCAAACATGCCCTATACGTCATCGTATCTGCCACATTATCCCTCAACGGCCGCCGTCAATGTCGTTAATCTCTTCTAAGGCACCAGACAAAATGTCACCTTTATCCAATTTCACGCGGGCGCATTATCTTCTTAGTCCTGTCCTCTTTCGTCTTTCTACACTCCCTGTTCCCCAAAAAATTATTCAGAGCAACAGAAAGCTCCATGACCAATGGCCCTTCATCAGTTCAGCTCAACTACCTATCCGAGAACAGCGAAGAGTGGCGAAACAAGTCGTATGGGGCCCATAGGCTATCCAACGGGCAGGGCTTTTTCGAGTCCAGTCTCAGCCAAGGCTTTCCCTTCCCACTCCAGTGAAGCAAGCTCACCGGTCCCGGATGAAGATCCCTACATAACCCTTCCAGGTTGTCCCCACCCAGCCCGTGCTGGTTCCATCTATGCTCCACCCTTTCAACGTCTCCGGCGAACACCAGCAAGAACGGTGGCAACGAACCCAGCTCGTAGATTCGGTACCGCTTTTGAATCCTCATCCAAGTCTCCAGCTTCTCCGTATACCTACCGGCCCTCCATTTCCACAGATCGATCACCATCACGCCTGTGTTGAAATAGCACGGCTTGCGGCCACGAAATGACGCCGCAAAAACCGGGTTTAACCAGAACTTGGGCGTGAAGTAGTTGGTGAAATTGGCGTGGCAATACTCTGGTCCACCCAGAACGTGCTTCCCCAAATTGATGTTCCAGAGCTTCGCCACATCATCAACCACAATCAGATCGGAATCAAAGTAGATTATGCGACGGACGCTTGCCGGCAAGAGATCAGCTAGGTACATTCTCGCGTAATTGAGAGGCTGATCGAGAGCTCGGCGAATCGAGTAGGAGATCTTTCCCCTGACGAGGTTGGGGTCGAAATGGTAGAGGTAGAAATCGAGGTACGGGAACGTGGCGGTAATAATCCAGCGAAGCTCAGATCGGCGGGGCGTGGTGGCGATGAAGTGGAACACCACATTCTCAGGGCAAGACGCGTGGTGCAGCACGGAGAAGACGCCGGCTATGGAGCCACGGAGGTAGGTGGCATCGAGGGTCATGGCTATGTGGATGATAGAAGGGTTGTGAGCTCGTTTGTCGATGGTGGACCATGCCGTTTTGGGACATTCCCAACCATTGCGAAATGCAGGTGCTTCCCTGAACGTGGCAAGCTCGCCGGACCCCAGCGACGCTGAGAAATGCACGGCGGCCGTGAGGAGGAAGGCGAGGATCGCGGTGCTGGAATGGAGTATCGGTGACATGGTTGGTTTGCGGGAAACGGCAAAGGACAAGATAAGATCATAAGAGAAAGATAAGGGAAGAGTATTTTTGTCAGTTAAAAGTGTAGGGGTAGTACGGTATTTTGACTATTTGTGTGGTTGTGGGGCCCGGGAGAGAACAAATTGTGAGGACGCCGGGCTAGGAACACGCGTCCATCGGTCTAGGTAAGCCTTAGAGTTCTGCAATAAAATTTTGAAAAATTAATTATTATAGAGTAACGTTATTTTCGTATTTAGCATTTAATGATGGTAAAAATTAATTTGAGAAAATTATTGTGTGATGTTTTCTACTTAATTTTGTGCTCTTATATATTAAATTTTTAATTAGTATGAAATATTATTTTTTGTTATTTATAAAAAATATTTATTTAATTATAAAAAATGAAAATTGTTTATATAATAGAATAATTATTTTTTATAAAAAAATAAAAATATATATATAATTAGTGCATGATACTATATAAAAATTAAGTATTTATAGAATATTAAATAATAATTTCAATTAATTTTCTTTAATTTAAAAAAATTAAATGTATGGTTATTCTAAATTAAAATGGGAATGAGGTGCTTGAAATGAAAGGCTACATATTATATTAATTTTATTTTGATAAGGATTCTATTTTAATTCTCAAAAAAGAAGCTTGTTAACATTTTATACTTCGCATATTATTTGTTTTATTTTAATATTCAAACATATGATTTTATATTTTTATATCTATTTATTCTTTATATCATTATTCAATAACAAAATATATTTTTTATTCTATTTTTAATCTCTGCGTTTATTTTTTGTTGAGTAAGTACCACCCAACATTTTGCTAAAATACAAATCCAAGACTTGTATCACATCATTAATTAATACAATAAATTGAACCATGAACTACTCTAATCATAGTTATACTTCATTAATGTATTAATTAATTTGAAGTTGACCTATAACCTCTTTTAAATTGTCCAAACTAGTCATTTGATACATTTTTATACATCATAATATCTTCAAATAGTATTTAGAATATTATGTTATAAGATAATAGAGTATACAATTTTATAATATCTATAGATTATTATGTTTCATTTCATAATTAAAAATTATAAAAAAATAATTAATATTTTACAAAAATTAACAAAACTAAAAGCATTTGAATGTGATATTCTTATAATTTTTTAATGATATAAAATATTATTAAAAATAGTATGTTACATTAGTTTGTAATATTACGTTGGATATAAAGTTTTACACTGAAAAAAAGAGTTTGAAATAAATAAAAGTCTTAATTTGATTACCAAGTCAAAATAAGTAGTATTTAAATATTTAAATAATTTATACTAAATTTAAATTTAAAATATAACAATTTCAAAATATATTTTAAGCTTCAAAGCCTTCTTTACAGGTTATTTTTGAAATGCTAATTTAAGTATTTAACACAAATAATAACATATTTTTTTAATAGAATTAAACACTAAGTTATAACTTATACAGTTAATACTCATTTGAATAACAAAAATTTCCTAAAAACAAGTATATCTTGAATCCGCAATCTCTTCTAAATGAAATAATGAATATCTATAACATAACATTGAATATTTGAAAAATAATTAGCTCAACATGTAATAATAGTAGGAAGCAAGGATCATTCACATAGGATCATTTTATAATTAAAATATTATTGAATTAATGAACATAATAAATACGACTGATGATAAATTATGTGGGGTTTGGAATTAAATTAAATAACAAATTAAGTAAAATAAACCAAATGAAAAATTATAAATTGAAAAATAAAATATTGAAACTTTGAAATTGAATGAGAAAAATGATTAAGAATTATTTTTATGCTCTAGATATAAATATATCAAATAATTAAAATTTATCTTTCATTTTTTAAAAAAACTAATCATTCTTAAATAATCACAAATTTTATTATCTCGATATTTTTTTATTGTGTCGTTAAGCAAAAGAAACTTTTTACTTAATCCCCTTTCATTAAATAACCTATAATAAGTTCTTTAAATTTAATTTAATAAAAACAATGAAGATAAGTTGATATAAGAAACAAATACACAAGCTTGATTCATTTATTTTGTGTGATATTCTTTATGCAATCTTTTAAAAATATCATATAATCATTTATCACAGCTGCTACTTGTAGATAGAACATTTTGACAATTACAAATCAAAATATTTAACTTAACAATTAAATAACTGTCATGCTCATTTAATTACGTAATTAAACAAACAAAATAACAATATTTATTAACAATACAACATAAGAGCATCAATAATCTCAATCCTCTTATAAAAATCAATACTATTGTGGTACTGGAAAATTCGTCTTACTTTATATGCAAATTTGTTAAACTTTAATTTCAATCCTCTTATAAAAATCAATACTATTGAGATTAAAATATCTTCACGTAAACAAGATGATTTCTTTATATATTATCTATATTATTAAATATGGTTCTAGGAAAATCGATGTCTTAGAAGTTTTTTATATATAAAAAAAAGATTGGGTAATATTTTATAACTTCCCACTATATATTTTATTATTTTAAAAAATATATATTATATCCTATCTACATGGAAATGTGGAATATGTACAATTAATAATTATATATTAGTTTATGTTATTCATTAAATGATAATTAATAGTTTTATTTCAAAATTAGAAATATTATTAAAATATAAAACGAATTGACTAATTTTGTTTAACCTTTTTTTGGTTCATTTCTTATGCCTCCTTGGTGAAAAAGAAGTTAATGACTTTGACCATCGTAATTGGGCCTTGGATGACTGGGCTGGCCTACCCGTTGAACAATTTGGGCCTATTAGGTTTGCTTGGTTGGAGCTACAAAACTCCTCCACATGAACAGTAACATGGCTTTTGTCCCCGCATTTCCTCTCTTTTCTTGTCTATTTCTTTATCTTTTATTTTGTTATATGATTTTTCCTACCCTTAGGAAGGATCTAGATCCCATATTAATTAGATGGGTGCAGTTAAATCGAATCGTAGTTATTCTTTTATTTTTTGAATAGTCACAATACATAATTTTTTTTATTGTATATAATCGAATAAATAATTTAATTACATATAATTAAAATAAAATGTATTATAGTTGAATACGGTCACAATTTATGTAACTGCATCCCATCTAATTACTTGACAAGCAATTAAGGCTGCGTTCGTATATGCTTTAAGGAGAAGGAGAAGGAGAAATTTTTAAAAATAATGACTTCTGTAATTTTTTGAGCTGTTCGTATCTGCTTCTTCTTGAAGGAGAAGGAGAAGTAAAATGAGAA
>JASKGM010053337.1:0-16496 GCA_034509205.1 Ceratonia siliqua
AAAATCAATTAACAGTATACTTAATCAGAAATTATATATAATATTTAATTGTAATTTATTGTTGTTTTCAGGAATCACTTATGAGCTAAAAGGATTGTTGAGAAACGATGAAGCATTTGAATTGTTATTTGTGAAACTTCATGTTTTAGTTTGTAATATGTTAATTTAGTATGTAATATAATGTATATAAGTTTGAAAGTTGAAACTTAACTTTGGTTCTGAATGGATTTAAACAGTATGATTGGTTTATATGTAATGCATATTTGTAGGCCCAATTTCTTTTATGTGAGGCTGGGCCTAGGGATCCATCTTCCTCCAAGGGCCCACTTCCCCCAAATTGGGACTCTATTTTCGGTCTTTTATATGTCTCCTACTTAGGTTTCACTTAAATGCAATTTCCAGTAGTACATTAGGTAGTTAAACGTGTCAGTGATAATTGTAAGTCAATGCTGACGTGTGCAGTATAACAAAAGTAGTTAAACTGCTATGATGTTTCTAAGTGCTTTCTTGATATGTAATATGTCTCTATCTGTGTACTGAACATGGCTCTTTCGTTTGAACCTTCTTTGAGACAGAGGAGGATGGGTTAGTTTATCAAGGTAAGTTCCTAAGCCATATTGGATTCTCCATTTTTTGTACTGAAGTAGATCTTTGTTTTCAATCTTTGAAACAGAGGAAATTGTTTTCCTTGTCTTTACTGTTGTTTTTTTCTTTCATTGTGTATCCAATTAACGGCTTAATAATTTGAGGCAAGGGAAACAAAAAGTCTTTCGGTTACAATGAAGATTAATATTCACGTACGACCACCTCATGGTCCCAAGTCCCACGATGGTCCAGTAGTGGGAAATTCTGCAGTTAATAACACTGAATCAATAAAATAACTTCTGGTGCTCAGTAACATTTTCAAGCAAAATAAATAAGAAAAAATAATGATGACTGTAGGCAAATTGGAATTGGGAAAAGTATTAATGAATTTTAATTTATACCAAACTGAGTCGTAAATACAAATAAATTAAAATTTGATGACTTGACACAACTCTCAATGATAGTGGATTTTATAGTGCTCATCTTTATTTTTCAGGGTCAAAACCCTATTTACATAGAGCAATCAGAAATTTATATATTTTTTTTCTTAGAATTATTTATATATATATATATATATATATATTAATTTTCTTAGAATTATTCCCACTAACATATGTTTTTGATGCCCACGAATAAAGACGGTCACCTTAGAATTCACCTAATACAATCTTTGTGAGGCTACTTTTTCACTTTTTTCTTCCCTTTTCTTTTGGTTTATTGGACATTATGTTAGTGGGAAGATATATATATATATATATATATAAGGGAGAAGAGGATTGGGTATGGGTGAATAGGTTGGGGCAGTTGATGAATGGAATTAATGCCTAAGACAGAGGAGATATTGAGTTTCAAGCTGTTGATAGGATTAGACTTTGAAGATGCACCTCTGGATTATCTTCCTGAGTAGTTGGAAATTTATTACATTTGAAATATTTAAATCTAAGGAATACAAAGATAAAGATCATTCCAAAGTTCATTGGAAAGCTTCAAAACCTAGAGACTCTGGACCTAAAACATAGTCTCGTGTGCAAGTTGCCAGTAGATATTAACAAGCTTATCAAGCTGCGTCATCTAATAGCATAATCCTATTATTGGGAAATCCACTTCTCTGTGTCAAATCTTCATGGAGTGAAATTAAGGGCTCTACAAAAGTTATTGAGTGTTGATACAACTGATGGTGATGGCCTTATCCAAGAATTGAGGAATTTGAAGCAGACGAGGAGGTTGGGTATTATGAAGTTAAGAAGACAACGAAAAATTGTTATGCAGTGCGATAGAGAGTATGAAGCATCTTTGTTCACTGAGTATTGAAGCATCATAAGAGAATGAAATTCTTGATTTGTAATCATTAAGTATCATCCCAGCACCTACGACTTCTTTACTTGGATGGGCGTTTAGAAAGATTGCCACAATAGATTTCTAAATTTAAAAATCTAGTGAAGTTGTGCCTAACTTGGTCAGGACTTAAGAAATATCTCTTGTCTGTTCTTAAAGATTTGTCAGAATTGGTGGTTCTCTTCCTTTACAATTCATATGAAGGTGATGAGCTACATTTCAAAGAAGATTGGTTTGAAAAACTCAAGATGTTTAGCTTCATAATTATACCAAGCTTCAAGACCTTAAAAATTGATAAAGGAGCACCGTCATATCTTGAAAATCTACGATTGGTACAGTGCCCTCAATTGGTAGCAGTGCCTGCTGATATTCAGAATCTGAAAACTCTCAAGCATCTTTACCTCCAAGAAATGCCTAATCAATTTATAGATGATACAGAAGGAAAAAGCTGCGCTATATTCAAGCATATACCCTTGGTGATTTATGTTGTGAACGATGATGCTTTCTCTGTTCATGAACTTTGATTCCTTTGGTGGTAGCTGATAAGTCCTTGCACGCACACCCATAGTACTGTATTTATTAATAAAATGTGTTTCATTTACATTGTAATGTTAATATATTAGTTTGCTAAAACTGAACTGTAGTTTAATGATTTCTACTATTGTGAGTTTGTGTGTGATAGTTGTTCCTTTGACTATTCGGGTTATTCTTCTCATAGACGGGAAGCCCTGAGTTTGGTGGAATCATTGTTAAAGTAGCTGGGCTGGGAGAATTTGGAATGGTGACATTTATGTTCAGCCTAGCTTTGGAGTGAATTTATTTATATCAATTTAAATGAAGAAAATGTTTATGGTACAAATAATGTATCTATATTCTGCTTTGTTAGGGGAGATATTAGCTATTGTATGAAGACAATCTTATTCATCTTAAAATATATATATAATATAACAAACCATGCTTGGGGACATATATTTGCTGGTTCCGTGTGCAAATTTGTGTAACTTATCACCAAGGTAAACTACCATTTCACTCTTCTTGTTCTTCTCATTCTTTTTTCCTTTTTGTCAATAATAGTGGTACAACGTTGAAGGAGGAGTCCAAGTTTGAACGTTGAAGTTATCTCACACTTAGCTATAAGAAATGAGTTATGATTTATTGACTTTTTCTTGTTCTTGTTTTGCATAAAATTACTATAGTAGTTTCTACATATTTATGATGGACGCCCAAGTAATGACTCAGACACTCGTATAAATATATTATGTAAATAAAAAACAACTTTTGAAAAATAATAGAAAAATGATTTATTTTCTAACAAAAGGTCAAAACAAAAATTATCACAACTTACAACCACTAAAGCTCAGAGGGACGGGATATAAAAGGACCTCCTAGCTAAAGGTCAAATTATATATAGTTCATTTTAATTTTCATTCTCTACTATCAATTTTTATGGTACTAATTTAAGCAATTAATTTACTTTTCATTTTTTGTTTGTTTGGCTAGATTAAATTTAAATTTTTATCCATTAGAGATGACCCTAGTACAACAATTAATTTAGAGTACAACAATTAATTTAGTTTAAGTGTTTAACATTTAGCGAATAATTTTTTTTCAAAAAATACTCAAAAACGGTGCAAGAGAAGTAGGAGTTTAAAATCGCAATATTAGATTTATTTAGCACTTAGCCCTTAAACAGATAAGTTTGTGAGAGGATTGTTTAAAAGGTTTTGTGAAAGGTATTTATTTTAGTGATAAAACATTGTCGAAGTAATAGTAATACTAATTAGAGTAGTGAAGATCATAAATTTGAATAGAATCAGAGAAGTCAGCCATATATTCAGATTACTCAACATTAAGTTGTCAGTTTCATTGTTGTAAATGCAATTTCGTTAATTCTGTCTTATTGCAATTTGTTTATAAAAAATGAGAAGAAATTTGTCACAAAGGTTAGCTTCTAGATTTCTTCTGTTCTTTGTTTTTTCAAGTGAATCACGGGTTTATATAAAATTAATAAGGTCAACATCACTATGTTTGGTATACAATATAAAATTAATAAGGTCACCATCACTTGCATACAATATGATTGGCCTTAGGTTGAATTATATATTTAAATTTAGCATTTCTCTTCCATATAGTGCTCATCTATATTTTTCAGTGTGAAAACCCTATTTACATATAGTAATTAGAAATTGTAATTAGAAATTTACATGTGGAATAACAACCGACAAAGAATAAGAGTACACACATCTTTATAATAATTAAGTTTCTTGTCTATTCCCACTAACATAATGTCCACTAACCCTAAAGAAAAGGGAAGTAAAGAAGTGAAAAAATAGCCTCACAAACGATATATTAGGTGAATTGTACGATGCACATCTTTCTTCCTCATTACAAACAATGTAATGGATAATTATTTTAAAATTAAAAATGTAAATTTACTACGGGACACTAATTTGAATAATTGAGAAAATTTAAGCTTTTATTTGGGCTCTGTTTCTTTTTGTTATCCTAAGAACATATTTCTTGCCAATCTCTGCTATACTGCATCATATTATGGGAGTTTCTAATATTTAATATTCGTATGGTTGGATCAATATTATTATGCAATATGGAGTTTTTCTTGACATTTTCTATTTAAAGTTATAGAATTTATATTTTACATGCGTTTTCAGATCCTGCTGTTTTAATTTTTAAAAAGACCCAAGAATCTTGGCTTGGTGGCCTGGAAACCGAGTACAAGTGGGCATACTCGATTTCTAGAGTTTAAAAAGACACAAGTCTAATATGATACACTGTAGTGTAGCAAAAAGTACCTCCTTCTGGCAGCCTTCCTCACCTCTTCATCTTCCTTTCTCTTTTACTTTCTTTTCTTTTTTTCTTTTTTTTTTTCCAGTGAAAGTAGTTTCTTTTTTTCCAGTGAAAGTAGGTACCTGTGAACTCAATAATTACCCGTGAATGAAGGAGAACATGCAAAAGTAAAAGAAGACAAGAAGCAAAAAGTAAAAGAACTCAATATGTTAGTGGGATGACAAGATGCTAATTATTGCCAACATGTTTTTATCTTTATTTCTTCTACCTCTTCCTCCTCTTTCACTTCCAAATTCCAATTTCAAGTTTCTCAACTAATTCCTACCTTCCCTTCTTCGTCCTTTTTGTATCATCTGCTTGTTATTCAATGAAATGCTACTTCCACAATTTAATTATCTACAAGAAAAATGAATTAATTCAGATCTGCAACTATTGCAGCACTCAACTTCCATTAGATGGCAGAAATTGCAGTGAACATTGTGATTGACAAGTTGATCCCACTATTGACCGACGAATTAACACTTATGAGAGGTGTGCATGGCCAAATCACTTACATCAAAGATCACCTAAGGCTATTAGGAGCTTACCTTAAAGATGCGGATGAGAAGGCAGAAATGGCAGACACCAGTAACCTGGTGAAAGAATGGGTGAAGCAAATGAGAGAAGTTGCTTATCGCATAGAAGATGTCATCGACAAATACTTGTTCAAAGTGGCAAAGCGTCGTCGAAAGCATGGACTCTTTGGTGTTCCTAGTAAAATTGTTTATTTGCTCAGATCTATAATACCTCGCCATGAGATTGCATCTGAGATTGGTGCCATTAGAGAATCAATAATGACATTAGATCAAAGAAGCGGAAATTTTCGGTTCGTCAATATCCCATCTGCTCCAAAATCAAGTAATCATGGTGGAGAGATCACAAGGAATTTTCTTCGATTGGGTGCCCATTTCATGGATGATGATCAACTTGTGGGCGTTGAGCATACTAGGAAAGTACTCACAAATTGGCTATTAAATGAAGAAAACAGACGCACGGTCATCTCTGTGATAGGCGAAGGCGGCTTAGGTAAGAATATCATATTGCAGAACTGATAATATCCTATAATTGCTTGCTTTTTTTTTAAAGGCAAATAGAGCTATAAAAAAAAAGTTATATGCTTAAGCATTATTTTTGGGTCAATTTCATTAATATAACATTTGGTATCTTATAAAATGATACTTAGTTGATCCATTTTGAAGGTATAAATATATCTTATCATTGTCTCTCATTTGCATACTATATTGGTATTAAAAGTAAATTAGTATTTTTAAATCTTCATAACTCATAAGAAAGCTAGTCGAATGTCATTTTAAAATAGAAAAAGTCACTAAGTATTATTGTCACAACGTGAAAGACGGAAAAGGCACAGTCATGACCATGTCACGACAAAAGGAAAAAACATACAGAGATAAAAAACAGAGTCGTCATCAATTAATTAAAAAATAATTGTAATCCTTTAAAAAAACCAAAAACTGGCCCTTGAAATTAGAGGATTGGTTCGAAGAGTCTAATTATACGTAGAGAATGTGTTAGATATCCTACAATGTGTGCTTTATTTTTTTTTTAATTACCTCTTTTGTTATCAATATGACGAAAAGATGAAAGATGAAATAACAGGATATGCTTTATTAGGTAAGTGCCTACATACTCTGAGAAGGATCAATATCCACGTAGTTCGCGATAATTAGATGAAGTTTTAGCTAGGAAGGATATATGATCGCTTTCTTAGGAATGACAAGGCATTAGGGGAGAATGTAACTCCACTTGAAACTTATGAAAGTTAAGACTCTAAGGGAAGATAAACTTTCACATAAAGTCCGACAAAATGGGAGAACAATTTTTCACATAATATTTGGAGGAAATGAGATAATAAGGAAAAATGAATTTCTACATAAAGCTCGACAAAATGGGAGAATAATTCTTCACATAATGTTTGGAGGAAATGAGACAATAAGGAAAAATGAATTTTCACATAAAACTCAACAAAATAGGAGAACAATTCTTCATATAATGTTAGGAGGAATTTGGATGAAATTGAAATCTTTTGCAATGTTTAGGGTCAAAATGAAATTTCTGAAAGTATTAGGGTTAAAATAAAATTACTGAAAATATTGGAGTTAGAATGAAATTACTAAAAGTATTGAGGCCAAAATGAAATTGTACTAAAAATATTAGGGCCAAAGTGAACTTATTACATGTATTGAGGCCAAAATGAACTTATTGAAAGTGTTGGAATTAAAATCCATTTTAAAAACAACAAATAAAAAAAAAGGTCTATCGGATGGAGTAGGTGGCTAGATCGATTTTTAGTAAAAAGAAATGAGTTTGGCTATTAGGTTAAAGTGAAATATGGGTCATCGATAAGTAATTTAGATAGAGTTATGGGTCAATTGGGTGGATTGTGTTAGTTTAGGTAGTATTGGGCTTGGAAGAAAATAAGTTAAGAGAAAGGGAAATGTGTTTACAACAACAACAAAAAAGATTGAATTGAAAAGTATTTTTGTTTTGTCATTTTATTATTATTTTTTGACTTTTATTATATATTTTTATTTTTTTCTTACTTTTGATTTTGTATTTCAATTTTTTTATTTTCTTAATTTTTTGTGTGCTTTTGTATTTTTGTATTTTTTTAATTTTAATTTTTTTTTAGTATTTTAAAAACTACTTGGATAAAATCAAGTGTTTATAATTATATTACCAAATATCAAAAGAAGTTAAGATAATTTATCATATCTTTTATTATTTAGTTCCCATTAATCATATTAAAATATGATAGAATGATGATTATAAGAAAGTTTTACTCATATTCAAGGGTTAATTGCACTATTCTTTTGGCTTATTGATTTGTTCTATCTCTTGATCTATTGAGTTAAGGTCGTTTATAGGGTTTAATTGTATTGTCTCAATTAATTATGGCCCTTCACTATTTGAATTTTGAATGAACACCTGTTACTCACAATTTCATATATCTAATACTATTTTTTATAAATAGTTATTTTTTAATACGTAATTATTATAAGTTATTCTTCTTTTATATTTTTTTCTATATTATTTAAAAAATAAAAAATAAAGTATTCGGAACCATCAAACCAAAGCTCTTAAAAATATATATAATAGTGTATTTTTATATTAATTATATTTTTATATTTAGAAAAAAACTAATTATATCTTTTATTTATAAGAAGTAATGAAATAAAAAAATTAACATGTGATTAGTTCATACCAAGCCAATAATTATATTATATGGCTTTATGTCCAAATATGCATGGGACAATTTATGAGATTCTTAGATGATTGATCGTTTGTTGTGAATTTGTGAAAACTTTTTCAAATGATAGCAAGGAATGAAGATACAAGGTCAGGCACTTAATTAAATATTATTTTTGAAGTATTTGGTCAGTTTTTATTAGTATGTCTTTTTATTATAATTAATTGAGACATTGAAAATAATGCAAACAAGTTGATATACTAATATGCTTAACTTGAAATATATCAATGAAAATATTGGATGGAACTAAAAGTCAAATTTCCTAAGCCCCTACTGTTTACCAGTTGAATCGATTTAAAAAGTTGCTCTGAGTTATATACATATATTACAAAACAAGAAAAAAAAATTTGACAACAAAAAATATTTCGACACCCTTTCTTTGTTCAGCTACTCTTCCTTTCCCCACTTTGATTCGTTACACTTTTCTTTATTTAGCAATGTTGAGGGTGAAAAGATACAATTATTTTCCACTTAAAAACATCTAACTCTAGTTCCTCTTTTTTCTTAACTTTTTATCAAGGAAAAACGACTATAGTGAAGAATGTATACGAGAAGCAAAAAAATGAAAGAACTTTTGAATGTTATGGATGGGTCAGTGTCTCTTGCTTAGTAAACGAGGAAAGGCTATTAAAATCAATGATACAGAGCTTTCATGAAGACAACAATATTAACAAAGATGCCATCAAGGAGTTTATTAATGAAACATTGGACATTGAGAGGTTGAGAAGTAAAGTTAGAGAATGCTTACAAGGAAGGAGTTACTTGATCGTGTTTGATGATGTATGGGACACAAATTTTTTGGGAGCAATTCAATATGCATTGCCAAATAATGACAAAAAAATATGTAAGATTATGATTACCACAAGGGATAAGAGTGTTGCCGAATTTTGTGAATCTTTTGCACATGTTGATATTCACGAGCTAGAACCTCTATCTCCAAACAATGCTTTGAGGCTCTTTAATCTTAAGGTATTTCAGTCTAAACATGAAGTATGCCCTATAGAGTTGAAAGGATTGTCTGAAGGCTTTGTTAAGAAGTGTGATGGAGTGCCACTTGCAATTGTGGCTATTGCTAGCCTTCTATCAACCAAACAGAAAAATGTCTTTGAATGGCAAAGGGTACATAATAGCCTTCGTTCAAAATTGGCAAGTGATACTCATCTCAAAGGTTACTACCAGGTCTTATCAGAAAGCTACAATGATCTTCCTTATCATCTCAAGTTTTGCCTCTTGTACTTTAGCCTTTTTCCAGAGGATTACTCCATTAACTGTGTGAGACTCATTAATCTATGGGTTGCAGAAGGCTTTGTAAACCAACAAGAGAATGAAGATCAAACACTTGAGGAAACAGCAGAAGAATACTTGGCTGAGCTAATTCGTAGGAGCTTGGTTAAAGTGTCGGAGGTATATGCCTATGGTAGAGTTCAAAGATGTCGGGTCCACGATTTGATGCACAACTTTATTATGAAAAAGTGTGAGGAGCTAAACTTTTGTCAAGTTAAAAAGAACGAGAGATTTAACTTCCAAGAATGGACTCGACGCCTTTCAATCCAGACAAACATGATTGATTCTAATGTGCAAAGCACAACAAATTATGGTCGAGTACGATCTTGTTTTGTTTTCAACTCGCAAGAGTTACCAAAGCCTATGGTAGAATCATTCTTGTCCAGTTTCAAGCTGTTGATAGGATTAGACTTTGAAGATTCAACTCTTGATTATCTTCCAGAAGCAATTGGAAAATTATTGCATTTAAAATATTTAAATCTAAGGAATACAAATATCAAGACCATTCCAAAATTCATCGACAAGCTTCAAAATCTAGAGACTTTGGACCTAAAACATACCCTAGTGCGTGAATTACCAATAGAGATTAACAAGCTTATTAAGTTGCGTCATCTAATAGCGTATTCCTTTCATTGGGAAAGTTATTTCTCGATTCGACATAGTCATGGAGTGAAATTGAAGGAAGGAATTGGATGTTTAAAGGATTTACAAAAGAAATGTCGATACAAGTGAAGGGGATGGTCTTACCGACGAAATGAATAATCTTAAACAGATAAGAAGGTTGGGCATTATGAATCTAAGAAGACAAAATGGAAAAAAGTTATGCAATGCAATAGAGGGTATGCAACATCTTTGTTCATCAGATATTACTGCATTGGATGAGAATGAAGTTCTTGATTTGCAATCATTAAGTAATCCTCCTCATAACTTGCAGCGTCTTTACCTGCATGGACGTTTAGAAAGATTGCCAGAGTGGATTCCTAAGCTTAAAAATCTAGTCCGGTTGTGCCTGGGTTGGTCAGGACTAACAGAAGATCCATTGTTCATTCTTAAAGACTTGTTAGAATTAGTAGTTCTTGGCCTTTTCAAATCACATGAAGGTGATGAAGTACATTTTAGAACTGGATGGTTTAAAAAGCTGAAGATACTGAGGTTAGGAAGCTTGCAAGGATTGAGGACCTTAAAAATAGATGAAGGAGCTCTGCCTTCCCTTGAAAAGCTGGAGCTGGCACTATGCCCTCAAATGGTAAAGGTACCCACTGATATTCAAAATATGAAAAATCTCACTCATCTTTGGCTTAGAGAAATGCCAAGTGAATTTATAAATAATATGAAAGGGGAAAGCTACGGTATATTGGAGCACATACCTCGAGTTCTGTATACTGTGAACGGGGAAGATTTCAAACTTGACAATGATTGATTCCTTGAAGAATGAATTTGGTGGCAAGTGCTGCAATGGTATGCTCTAAAATACTTATCTTTCTTTTTGAATTCCAGTTAATGCTTTTTTTTTGTACAAAATTAAGCCAAGTCCCAACTTATATATGATCGAGTTCTAACCTATAATATAATATTAGCTAGTTTGGTTTATTCATAAGTTCATAATTGCATAAGTTCCGAATGTGTTGTTAACTTTGTCATCAATAATTTATTGTTGTTTTCAGGAATCAGTTATGAGGCAAAAGGATTGTTGAGAAATGATGATGCATTTGAATTGTTATTTGTAAAATTTCATGTTTCAGTTTGTAATATGTTAATTTGGTATGTAATATGATGAATAAGTTTGAAATTTGAAACTTTGGTTTTGAATGGTTTTAAACATGATCGGTTTATATGTACCGCATACTTGTAGGTCCAATTTCTTTTATGTGAGGCTGGGCCTATGGTTCCATCTTCACTCCAAGGGCCCAGCTCCCCCCAAACTCAGACTCTCTCTTTTCGGACTTTTATCTATGATATTGATAGGGGTGGAGTTTAGTCACATTTCTTTGCAACAACCTATCTTTAGAGTTTTCAAAAATACTTTTTTATTAATTTTTATATATTAATTAAATATGATTATTTACATGCATGCTTAATTAAATTTAATTACTTATGCAATTAAAATTTATTATTTTTATCAAATTATATTTTTATCTCTTTACTTTTTCTTCCTTTTTATATTTTAAATTATCAATTAATATTTGGACTAAATACTTTTATTAAATAATTTTAATTTTTATTAAAAATTTAATTTTAAACATGATTGATTTATATGTAATGCATATTTAATTTGTAGGCCCAATTTCTTTTAATTATATTTTAAACATAAAGCCTGTGTTTATGTGAGGTTGGGTCTCTCTTTTTCGTCTTTATTTATGACTAGGTGGAATTTATGTGCAAAGCGTGTTTGCTTAGTTTTAATTTTTTTATTAAGAACTGATTTATGATTAATGATAGCGTAATGCTTATGGGTAAGCAAATTTAATTTCTAACTTAAATTTGACGGTTACTCATATATATAAAAAAAGAGCATTACTAATAATATAGTCCCATAAATAAACATTCTCATAATTTTATAATACTTGTTTGAGATAACATAATGAATATAGAAGAACATACAAAAAAAAGAAAAGAATGAATATGAAATTAAAAAAGAAAAATAAAGCAATTGAATATCAAAATTAATGCATATTAAAAACATAAGATGGCCTTTAAATTGTATTAGATTAATATGTTTATTAATGAGTTGTAGCAAACTTTTTGTTAATGCATATTATAAACAGAAGATAAAGTTCAAGAAAATTAGTTTCTTTCTTCTAATGCATATTAAAAACTCACTATGAAGTAATAAAAAAATACCATATTTTAATAAAAAATAAAACAAAATAATACGCATAAATACCTTAAACTAACATAACAAACGTAGAGGTGAAACATAAACTTCACCAAAAATTAGTATATATGTTAAATTAAATATAAAACATATATAGTATATTAATTATATTTATTGGCTATGTTGTTATGTGAGTAAAATAATTAATTTATATACAATATATTGTATATTTTAATATTCATTATTTTATTAAGATTTATTTGTTATTTTTAATAATTTTTTATTTTACTTTTTATTTTAAAATTAAATATAAAATATATATAGTATATTAATTGTATTTATTCCCATGTTGATCACTCATCTCCAAGATTTCTTCTCCAATCTTCAGCGGATCTTCACCTTCCTCTCGTGAAAAGGAAATTCTAATCACTCCTTCGTTTTTGGCTCCACATCTCATGTCATGGGTAGGGGGATGGAGATTCAAATTGGATTTCTTTCGAGCGAAAAATTAAAGAGGAATCTTTGGAGAAGAACGACAATCAAAGAGGAAACTCAAGATTCAGTGCTGGATTTTCGGTGGATACAAGGCCGATAAGTGGGGGAAGAGATTGCTGGAAGGCTTGATTTCAGGAAATTTGATTCCAAGTTTCGACTATAAAAGATCGAGAATCAGAGACGAAAAGGGACGAAAAATAAAAGGAGAGAAAACAAATCATGCAGGTTTTGAAGGAGAGTTGCAGCTTATGAAATAAGGGCAATCGACAAATTCTTTGGAGCAAACCTGTCTATCTATTCGATGTTAGAAGTACTGTTTGGGGGTTGTATAGCCGGTATCGTATTTTTTCTTTTCTGATAGAATTTCATCTTTATTTCAATTAACTATTCTTGAGAGGTAGGTGATTTCGGTTAGTAAGGGTTAAAATAGAAGGGAGTCCCTGTAGGGTCCGTTTGAGATTTTTAATGAATAGGTTTTATGTTTACATTATACTGATCTGAATTATGGAATCCTTTTTTTTTTACATCTGCTTAAGTGGTTAAGTGTTTTCATCTATTTTGGTTTTGCTCTGGTATGATCATAGTAAGGATGTTGTTCTAGCGTAAGGAACGTTAATGTCACTCGGCCATAATGCATATTTTTTCCTGTATCTCTCGTTGGTGTTATCTATGAATGAGACCATGTCGAATTTGGTCAATTTGCTTATTGTCTAGTCATTTGAATTGTGTGAGTTCCCTGAACAGTCTGAGTTTAGCTGAAATGAACTCAATTGGCAATCTTTGAATAACCCTAGGTTGTATGGTTTGAATTTGATTGGTATGATTTTTCTTAATAATAACCATTGAGTATTTTGAATCTAAATTCTGGATGGGATCTGCGAATCTTGGGATTTGCTTCTGTCCTTATCTTTTAAAACACTTGCTTTGTCTAGTTGCTAAGTATTATACGTCTCTTCCTTGGCTAGTATTTAAGTGAACTGGGAGCATAATATCACGCTAGATGAACAAAGTTTTTGTCCTCATGTTTTATATGATTGACCATTAATAGTCCTTGGAATACATATTGTACTTTCTTCTAGTTTTGGAATGTGGGCATAATCGGGAGTCTAAAAGATGCTATTAGCCTGGTAGAATCTACATACATGTTTTATTCCCCAATGCTCGAATGGTAACATAATGTATAGATAATATGCTGTTTTTCTTACCATCTCTTCATTTCACTTATTGCTTTTGTTTTATTTTTAATTTGTAATGTGATGTTTTATTATGCTTGCTTTATTTTCATTTATAATATAAAATATATATAGTATATTAATTGTATTTATTACAAAAAAGTACCCTTACTTAATTTTTAGGCCTTTGTTATTCTAATGGGTCTTTGGGCCTTCAGCCCATATGGCCATATTTAATTTAGATATGTAGGTCGTTTTTTCTTTTGTGTGATGGGTTTTTTTATTTTAAATGGATTTGTGTTTATAATAAATTGGGCCAGGTTCAATTTTTCATATTATATTTGTATTTTTTAAATGGGTTTTTCTATTTTAAATGGTTCTTGTTGCATTTTAGATTGCATAATAAAACAGAATGGATTCGAGCTCCTTGGGTTTTTTTAGCAGTACCCATGTCTAAAATCTTCAGTTTCAGTAGTAAGCCCTCGATTACTCCATGTATTTCTTTGAAATTTCATATTTTTTCAATCATTCTCTTTGTAGGTCTATTTGGAATTTATAATTATGTGTTTGTTTGGCTGGTATTGTTCTAGATCAGCATTGTATATTTTTATCCTTTTTTATTATGTCTTTGTTAGTATAGAGTTTTATTTGTTTCATGAAAGACAGATATACGACCACTTATTTTGTGTTTGTTTTGTATTGATCTTTGTTTCTTTGTTTGTTACTCAAAATTTGTGTTTTTATTCTCATTCAGATCTTTGGTCCAGACTAAAGTTGGATATTTGATTATCTCTCTCTAATTATCCTTATGCTACCAAGTTTAAATCCTCCATGATCACTCTTTGATTCATGCAGAATATGTTTTTATTTTTAATAAGTATGATTGATGTAGAATATGTTTCACATTTTCACTTACATTCTGATCTTGTAGAAAGGTGCTATAACAAAGTCCCCCTTGAGTACAAAAGTATAGACATAAAAAAGTGTCCCCCTTTCTAAATTTATTGCCTATGAGGTTATTAGGGGTAGAAATAGGTTAGGCCAGGTCAGGCCTTGTCTAAAATAGGCCAGGCTTACATGGCAAAGACATAGCATAAGCCTGACCTATTGGCCTACTGTAGGCTAGAAAATAGGCCTGACCTGCCCTGTTTAGAAAATTTAATAAGCCCACCCTGTCTTGTTGGCCTATTTAGGCCTATCAGGAAAAAAGCTAAAAATAGGCCTTAGCGTACAAGCCCAAATGTAGGCCAATGCCTAGTTTTGATAATTTTAATTGTAAAAAAATATTTAAACATATAAAATATAAATATATATAAAAAATATATATATATATATTTATATTATATTATAAAAATAAATATAGGCTGAGCCTTTGATATAAAGGCCTGTCCTATTTAATTAAATAGGCCTATATAAAGGCCTTGGCCTAACCTAAATTTTTAAATAGGTCAGGCTATAGGTCCCTAATAGGCTGCCTGACCTATTTCTACCCCTAGAGATTATGACTATGATTTTACATTATTACCTATGATATTAGGACTTAGATTCCTAAATTATAAGTGAACAACTTTCTAAAGAAATCCAATAGAATACTTCTCACTTAATGAAACTATTGAAAAATCTAGACTAAATGTAATTAAGAAATAAAGGATATAGAAATGTGTAATTGAGTTTCTTTCTTATAAACCCACAATTATAGAAAATAATACAAAAAAAAAATAGATGAAGAAATTAGAGAACAAATTAAAAAAAAAAAGATGAATACCCTTAACACAGCAAAATTTAAGAAAATCCAAACATCAACAATATCAATACAATCTGAACTAAAAATAGAGGTCGTTAATTTGGGATATTGAACACAAAAGATAAAGATAAAGATAAACCATATATATGAAGAAGTAACAAAAGGTGATTAAGTTAGAAGAATACCTTCAACCAGAGAAATTGATTGTTATGATTCAGAACAATGGTGGGCATGAATGGCATGGGCTTTAGAGATTGTCACTTTTTTATTGTATTTTTGTTCTTCTTTTATGTATTATCGAAAAATAATGGCACCTCTTAGTGTGTGATTGTCAATTTAATATGAAGTTATCAGTTTAATATAGAGTTTTAATGTTAATTGTTTCTAATAGAGTAAATTTATGGAGTTAGACATATAAAGACCATTTGATTTACCAGCATGGGCTCTACAGATTCACATTTATGGAGTTAGATGTTCAAAACAATGGTGTGAATGGCATGGGTCTTTAGATATTGTCACATTTTTATTCTATTTTTGTTCTTCATTTATGTATTTTCGAAAAATAATGGCACCTCTTAATAGAGTAAATTTATGGAGTTAGATGGTTAAAATCCATTTCAATTTCCAATGCCATTGCAGGTATTAAATGAACGTAAAGTAGTGCAAAAAATAGCATATTTTAGTGACAATTAAATATTGGAAGTATTAAATGGACGAAAAGCAGTCCAAAGGAATTAAATATTTCAATGATACATTGAGTTACACGATTAAAGTCCATTTGAATTTCTAATTCCAATGTAGGTACTAAATGGACACAAAGAAGTGCAAAACATAACATATTTTAGTGGCAATTAAATATTGGAGGTATTAAATGGACAGGAATTAAATATTTCAATGGAGATATTAAATGAAAGTTAACACTCGTTAGATAAAATAATTGTAAGTTATAGAGAT
>JASKGM010053348.1:0-19403 GCA_034509205.1 Ceratonia siliqua
CACTAACTTAACCAGCATAGTATGATGAATTATTGGTTTATAGTGATGCTTGCTAGATTATAAACTGATGAAAAGAAAATTACAGTTAATGCTATTCGAGCATATACTTTTTAAAAACTGAACAGCAATTTGAGATAAAAATGAGCGTCAGAATAAAAATGAAATGTGGTCAGAATGAAGTTAGAAACAAAAGTTGGACAAGTTGAATGCTTTAAGTCAGAACCAATGGAAACATGACATGTGATAGGTTAACTTATTACAAGGTTATTGGCATTTCCACGTGATAACCCAAAATATTGTTCTATTTATAAAATGACCCAGCTAAAAAAAATTATCAGAAACATTACGGGCCGGTTTGATTACCGCTTTAAAAATATTTTTTTAAAAAAGTAATTAAACAAAAACACTTTATTTGGTACTACTGTTTTTTACTCAATTTTTTAAAAACTTTTTCATTTTTTGTACTTTAGAATATAAAAATTGTTGTCTATTTTATATTCTTTATTTTCTTAAAAAAAATACAAACATATTTTTTATTGATGATAATTTTGTAAATAAATTTTAAACTAACTTAATTAATCATTTTTATTATTTTTTCTATAATATTATTATATTATAATTTTAATCATATATTTTAATAGTCTAAATTAAAATTTAAATCAAGACAAGTCAATTATTGAGTTTTAAAACTCTAAATAAAGTTAAATGAAAATTTTCGAAATTGTTTTCAAATATATTTTTCAAACGAATATTTTTGTTTTTTGCTTTCAAAAGTTGTGTTGAAAAAATGCATTTGAACATTTTTTAAAACGAAAAAACAAAAATAGAATCAAACAAACCCTAAATTTCATAAGCCATAATCCATTACTTTGATACCCAAAACTCATTTTTCAAACTTTTTTTTTTTTTCATTTTTTTCTCTCCTTTACCCCTCTTTCTCTTTTTTCTCTCCACTCCGCTTTCTCTCGCCACTTTTCCCCTTCTTCCACACACTATAACCGGTGGCCGTCCATTTTTTTCACTCATTTCTTCAATTTCAGTCACATTCCATCGGCAGTAGCTTTAGTTTCTTGGTCACGATTCAAATAAATAGACAACAATGATTTGATAAAATTAACAATCATGTTACCAAATGACTAGATCTCTATCCTACAAAGCCACAAACGTCTCCGTACTATCAGTGGCAAAAGGAGAAGGCAACTTCTTTCTTTTTTAAAAAGAAGAGCTGCTTTGTTCCCTAGTGTAATCAAATTGTGTGACATTTTTATGATTAAGAAAAAAAATTTTAAATAAAAAATAAAAAATATTTTTAAAAATTATTAATTTTTATTGAAACGAATGTCCTAAAAAACTTATATGCGCCATTATCAATTAAAGGGCGAGGTGATGCCATATTACCCACCAAATCCTTTTGTTTTATATAGGCTAAACCACACCAATGTGTGACTGGGCTGCCCCGCATAGCCACATTTTTTTTTCCACACCAATGGTTTCATTTCATTTGCCACTCACAATACGTTAACAATTTCTTTCATTAGAAAGTATTAAAATTAATTTAAATAAAAAATATTTTAATAAATTGAGTTTAAATTATTTTTATCAAATTATATCAATTTTTACCTTCAAAAAATGGGATAATTTTTCTAAGATGCCCTAATAAACACTGTATTTCTATACAATGTCCAAGGCACCTGATATTCCTGTACTGTACTACGGTGCACTCATTGTTCCTATTGCACTGTGACATATTTTATCAAAAAATATCAAAAAGCGTCACATGGTGTAATCAAAACGACAAGCACACCATACAGCTATAGTATTTGCTAGCACATGTGCCTTGAGGCACTATATTAAAATACATTGCCCAATAAACAGCTAAAAAGGATTGTTCCTAAAACAAATTACATTACGTATCATTTTCATGTATTTAAAAAAATCATAAAATAGAGTTAGAGTAACTTTTTTATATTATTTAATTTTTAAATAAAAGCCCTATAGTTAACATTTATTTTTACTTTTCTTTACTTGCCTTTTTAAAATAACTTTATCATCCCACAATTATCACTATAAAAATGTATCAAGTACATGATAAATATTGATGATAATTTTTAAAAATTGAATCTGGTAATTAAACCAATGAAATGATTGTTTCACAAATTCACATGTGGTGGGACTAGAATAATAATTTCATATAACTCGTGTAACTTCTCTAAATGAATTTGTGAAGTATTTAACACTTTCTGTAAACATGATTAAATTCTAGAACTCAATTATGTTATTCACATATCATTGCTTTTTAATAAAAGATTCTTTGTTAATTCTTTTAATAAAAATAAAGAGAATTTTATATTTTTTTACCATAAATTATAGTTGTCATTGAAATCTCTCGTCTAATATATTAATTGTAATCCATAAACTATTAAAATTTAGTTAAATTATCCTCCATTGTTTAATTAAATATTAAAGTTAACAGTTTTAATTAACATAGGTTAGTTATGTAATTAAAAAAAATTAATAAAAAAATTAATTTTATTATGCAAATTACACAAATAAAAGAATTAAAGATTTTATCTCATTTATTTTTAAGATAATTATGTTATTTTACATAATGAATTTATTATTTTTGTTTCTATTAAATATTTTTAATTATATAACTAGTTCATACTAACTAAACTGTTAATTTTAACACTTAATTAAACAAAAGAAGATAATTTAACTAAATTGTGATAATTTATGATGTAATGTATTATAATTAATAAATTAAAGAGATTACAATGACAACTATAGATTAAGGTCAAAAAGTATAAAATCTCCTAAAATGAATTTCGATGAGGACTCCATAACTTTTTAAAATTTAAAAAGAAATTTTGGGTTTCCACATCTATATCCCATAAATTGCACTAGTCCTGCTATGGAACTAATGACATTCTTAAGCATTCCAGAAAGGTCTGCTATAGGTATGTTTAGCATAATGTAAAGAGACAAAAAAAAATATATATATATATATATTTATATATATATATATATATCCAACAAAATCAGTCTGGATTATAATTAACCTCCTTGAATAGATTATATTGCTACTGCTTACTCCCTTGGCTATTTGCTCATTTCAAAATTATCTTCTTAATTATATCCAAATTCAATGTTTAAATATGGTTTGCAACTAATAAGAATAATTATAGGATGCCAAAGAGATATTGTTGCGCTAATCTGTTTAAATACGCTGCAGAAAGTTAAATTACAAAGCACCAACATTTTTAATGACTTCTTGATCGTCATATCACATTTAGATACGTTGGCATAACTCCTAGGATATTTTAACCAATCCAGATCTCGTCATCCTTTCATCTGTTAACAGCCCTTTTCTGTACTGCTTTGGCTTAAACAAATTCAATTGATGGGCTTCAGATCTAGCCCTCGTTCTAGAAGAAAATAATAAGAACTTGCTATGCTATTCTAAAATATGCCTTTATACATGCACTAGTTTGGAAATATTGTAGAGATACGCATTAAGAAATTAACGTGACGTGTTTATTAACAATAGAACTTGTTGATCTTTAGTAAATCTTATGAAACTTAAACTATGACCAATAAATGGATTGCCACGTAAAATATTCGGGAAGCCATTCAACAGTGAGATGAAATGGCAGTACTTCATCGTCAATTCCTCTTTTGGCTGACAAGAAGGAAATGCTATCGATGCCCTAAAGCTTTGAAATAGCATATGCAGCCAAATTATTGAACCTTTTGGGAAGCTCCAAATCTTTCCACCCTTTCTCATCCAGCTTAGAGAAGTAATTGTCAACGTCGTTATCAGTTACAAGCTCCAATTTTGAAGGCTCCCACTGATGAAGATATAATAACATGAGAAACAACGGAATATCATAATTCAATAATACAAATTAATCAACGTTTAGTAATGTTGACAAGTGTGCAAGCACAAAACGATGGGACACAATCAAACTGGCCACACACCTTCGGGTTCCTGTCCTTATCCAACAATATAGCTCGACAACCCTGCAACAAGGCATTAACTTGTGAGTCAGAATGACATAATCTAAACAAAGAACCATCTACGTGAGTAAACTGAAAACCTCAAAGAAATCGTTGCTGAAGTCTCCTCGCAGAATATGACAAACCATTCTATACTCACGAACAAGGCATAGACCAACACCTTGAAGCCTGCCTTCTCTAATCTGGAATTACCAACAGAAATAAAAAAACAAAACAAACAAGATCCTGAGTTTTGCACTAAGTCCTCTAACAAATCTACATTAATAATAACAATAACAAAGATTTTGATGGTATTTGCCAAAAAGAAAAAAAAGATATGATGATTCACTTTGCTCTTTCGGGTCTGTCCATTCATCCTTTCGATGCCCACTTTCTGTGTTTTCCATGCGACTGATGCCAACAATTTATAGGCACAAGGATCAGGCCCAACTTGAGTTGAGGCCAAGCTGTCATCCCCTTACAGACGAGGTAGCTTTTCTCAAGTAGGCGCACAAATACCAGCTCTTCAAGGAGTTGGTGGTGTTCAAGTTTTACAAATTGTGAAAAAAGCGCCTGTAACTATATACCATTTAGTTTAATTTACTAGCATTTTATAATTATATTAAATCCTACAATTGTAAAATCATTATTGATTATATCCATTATTCCTAAAAGTTGCCACCTTGTTTAAGTTATTGTTACAAACATGTCCAGATTTTTAAAGCTGAATTTACTACACGGCTAAAGAGAACGTAAGCTGGGTTACTATCTTTGAAAACATGACCACTAAATTTAAACTAAAGAGCCCATATCATGATCACAGAGCAGCTCTTCTAGCTATCACTCTGCAACCAGAGCCAAACCTCCATTGCTCCCTCTTACATTACCATAGTAACAAGCAATTTTGCAAATGAAACATGTTGAAATTTAGGGTTAAAGCAAAGGTTTAGAGGCTGAAGTAAAACCCTTCACTCAGCCCTTTCATCTTCCAGCATTTATAATACTATAAAATAGAGTTTAACTACAAGATAAACTCCTAGAAATAAGCTGAAATATAAAGTAATGTAATAACTAATAAAACTGGAAGACTAATATAATTAGAAGACTATCCCAATTAAAAGAATTTTTAACACTCCCCCTCAAGAAGATTATTCTAGCTAGCTTATAACGAATAAAATCCAATTACAAAGAGAAACAAAGAACAATAAACTAGGAAAATAATCACTTCCAATGAGTTCTCGATCCATTTTAATATTGAAAGTACCCTAATAACCCACAATTATGAATAAAAACCCAAATCACAATAAGTTCTCTGTCTATTCAAATATTGCAAAACTAGGAAAAAGAAAGAAAATCTTAGGTTTGAGGATATGTGCCAGTAATGATACAGACGTACACAGTTATGGTATTTATAGACTTTACTCCTTATATGTTGAATATCATAGCTGCGTACAACTCACTCCGGGGGTACTACCAGTTGGAATATACCTAAGATGCAACTCATGTTCACACTAAGCTATAATTAGTGTTCATTCCTATTCTAACACCCCCGCCCTGACGTTGGTCAACAGTTAAATTGACTCAGTGAACAGCTCCAATTCGCTTGGATACCGTTCAGAGCAGCCTGAAATGGCTTGAAGACAACAGATGACGGGTGTCACATGCGAAGTGATTGGCAGTGCATGACAAGGTGTGGTGGTGGTTCCAGCTACTATCTTCGGTAATTTGGCCAGTCTCTGCCCTGTGGTTCCGTTGATGGTGTTATTTCTTGGGTTCAGTGTCTGGACCAAAACAGCACAGGTCAACTTCAGGAAAAGGAATGCAGCTATCTTTGGTGGTGTTCTAACGGTAACAGTTAAGTCTCCTTATTGCCTAATATGTACCCTTTGTGACTCAAAATTAGTAAAACATTGCTGGTGTTTGAGAGAACAGAGCACATAGTACGTGTTTGAATCAGGATTTGCTCAGACACCACTTGATGTAGGACCAGAGGTAAAGGGGAAAAGGTCAACTTAGTTGCGGATTACGAAGATATATACAACTCCCCATCTAAATGGAAAAATTGTAGGAAATAATACTGAGGAAACTAGCACAAAATTTACAAGTGTGAGATTCCAGGCAGTGTTTCTATCGAAGAGGCAACCAGTCCTGGTTTAAAAGTGTGCTTTAGACTTTAGAGATGTTTAAAGATATAGAAACAACAGACAGGAAAAAATTGAGGACAGTGTTAGAATTATGATGGATAGGGATAAAGACGTGTTATAACTAGTGGGCTAGGCTAGTACTAATTGTACTATTTTTACTTGACCTAGTTTTAATTATAAATAGACGAGCAAGAACCTGGCTATTCAAGTCAGAGACCCGTTCTCATATCTCTCTTCTACTGACTATTACTTTTCTACAGACATAAAAGAGAAAATGAGAGAAAGGTGGTATGCTAAAGTGTTCCACCAAGTTGCCAGTTTGCACTGCTGCATTGGATCCCAAAATTTTTAACTTCGTAAAATGACCTTGCCGCGTTCTTCACATTCTCACTTATAACTTTTTCTTTTCTCGTCTCATTTTTCTATTTGTTCCAATTTTAAAATTTCAAAAGGAACAATCAGCATTGGTTCCCTTAATTTTAACCATTTCCATTCATAGAGAAAGAGCCATAATTTAATTACCAAAAAAAGAAAGAGCCATAACTTTTTATAATTGTTTGATACAATCTTATATTATTTAAAAATTATTGGTACATCATTATTTTTATTTGGGATAAATCCACGAAACTTTATAAATTTAGATATTTTACAAATAGCGACAATAAATTTTAAAATTCAGATATTAAGTCACTGAATTTCGATAACCTTTTAATAAACCTTTCTGTTCCTTTGAAGTGCAAATTTCAATGTCAAATTTCTCAATTGAGGTTATCCATAAAGTATTCAACTTATTTTTTTTTTTGAAATCTATAATGCTGTCACTCTTTTACTGCTATAATGTCTCCCACAGTGTATTAAGTATTAAACTGAATTTGGAAGGTGTTTATTATTTTATCAAAGTTCAAGAGTTTAATATCTGAATTTTAAAGTTGGTGGTAACTTAAATGGGTTTAAGTTTAGGGGGACTCTATGCATTTTTTGCTTTTATTTTTGTTTTTTAAATGCAAGGAGACATTTAACATATTGGTATATTGTTATAAAAAATATCTAATACCATCAAAAATGTTAAGGAATCATAATATAATGTTATTTTGAATGATATTTCATTCAATAAAAAAATTATAAAGATCTCACATCTTTAATGTTTTAGCTTAAATAATTTTCATAAAATGTCAAATATTATTTTATGATAATTTTTTATTTAAAATAATTTTTTAATTTTTATACCAAACATACTGATCTTAAATGCCATAATATTTTGTATCTTGGTATTTGATGTAGATAGGAACTAGAAGAAAGACAAAATCCTTGCAAAACGCAAGAAATCCTTCCCAGGATACTGTATAATGTAGTAACCCAAAAACCCCAGCAAAAGACAATGTTCTGAAAGTCACGATAATATTCCCAAATGCATTTTGAGTTTTCGAATACAATTACAGCCAACTAATAAAATGTCCACAACCAAAAGAGGTTTCTCATGAAGGATGGATAAAGAGGTTCCTCATGATCATAGTACTCATACAAATAAGCCACATTGAAGGTACTAGAAATGCCAAATTCTCTAAGCAAGTCTACCACATAAGCATTAGAATTAATCTTCTTGACAATCTTGTAAGGGCCATACTTCTTTGGTTGCAACTTATTGTAAGTACCCGCTAGAAATCTTTCCTTCCTTAGGAACACCATCACAGAATCTCCTTCATTAAACTCTGTGCCTCCTGTGCTAGTCAGCAGCCTTCTTGTACTTGGTATTGGTCTCTTCCAATTTCTTTCTCACCTCTTCATGAACATTTTGCACTTCTTCAACCATGTGCTTTGCTGCAATACTCTTCTTGGGTACAGGTGGTAACTTAATTAAATCCAAGGCATGCTGTGGAATCTTTGTATACACAATGGAGAATGAAGATTAACCTGTTGGACTATGAAGTGCACGGCAAATTCGGCTTGTGGGAGAGCATGATCCCACCCTTTGGGTTTATCTCCGCAAATGCATCTTATCATGTTCCCAAGGGTCTTGTTAAGAATCTTAGTCTGGCCATCTGTTTGTGGATGCGCCGTGCTACTAAAGTTCAAGAAGGTATCAAACATTCTCTAGAGAATTAGCCAAAAGTGACTTAAAAATTTAGAGTCCTGGTTTGAGATGTTAGACTTAGGAACTCCATGGAGCCTTACAACCTCTCTAAAGAACAATCGAGTAATATGGGAAGCATCGAATGTCTTCCTGCAAGGAATGAAATGTGCCATCTTTGAAAATCTATCAACCACCACAAACACTGAATCAACTCCCCTTTGTGTTCTAGGAAGTCAAAGTACAAAATCCATAGCTAAATCTTCCGAGATGTTGTTGGGAACAGGCAATGGAGTATGCAATCCAGAATTCTATGAATGACCCTTGGAGGTTTGACAAGCATAGCACTTTCTAACATAATTCCTCACATCCTTTGTCAAGGGAGGCCAATAATAATTTTCTTCCAGCATAGCCATAGTTTTATCCCTACCAAAATGCCCACGTAAGCCACCACCATGGATATCTCTTATGAGCTTCTCTCTTAAAGAGGTTTTGGGAATACATAACCGATTCCCATGGAACAAATAACCATCACAAATATGGAACTCCCTCGCGGGCTGTTTGTGTAAGCATTTATGCCATAAATCAGAAAATTCTTCATCATCCTCATACAATTCCTTTAAGTGCTCGAATCCCACAATCTCCTAGAGTACGGTAACAAGTAAATCAGCCCTTCTATTCAATGCGTTTGCAACGTTATTACTTTGACCAAATTTATGTTTCAACACAAAAGTGAACTTCTGAAGAAATCCAAACCATCAAATGTGCATCTTACTTAAATATTTTTGAGTATTTAGGAACTTGAACTTGATGGTCAGTGTATAGCACAAACTCCTTCTGAATGAGATAATGCTCCCAATACTTAAGAGCTCTCACCACTGCATAGAATTCTTACTTATAGGTTGACCACTTTCTCTTGGCATCATTAAGTTTTTCACTAAAATAGGACATTGGCCTCCCTTATTGAGATAACACTCCAATCCCAATGCCACAAGCGTCACACTCAACTTCAAAGAGTTTATCAAATGAGGGTAGTGTTAAAACTGGAACATTACACAGCTTCTCCTTAATAAGTTGGAAACTGAATTCTTGTTCTTTTCCCCATTTAAAACAACCCTTCTTAAACACTCAGTAATAGGGGCAACTATAAAGCTGAAATTCTGGATAAATCTTCTATAAAAGGTAGCCAACCCATGGAAACTCTTCACTTTTGTTACACTCCTGGGTTAAGGCCAATCTTCAATGGTCTGAACCTTGCTTTCATCCACATGAATTCCCTGATTACTTGTAACATACCCCAAGAATAAAAGCTGAGTCACCATAAAATCGCATTTCTTCAAGTGAACATAGAGTTTGTTCTCTTGAAGAGCTGAAAGAACTTCTTTGAGATAGCATAAATGTTCTTCTTCCCCCTTGCTATAGATTAAAATGTCATCAAAATAAACTACTACAAATCTTCCAAGAAAAGGCTTTAATACCTGATTTATCAGTCTCATAAATGTGCTGGGAGCATTAGACAAGCCAAATGGCATAACTAACCATTCAAATAATCCTTCCTTCGTCTTAAACGTTGTTTTCCACTCGTCTCCCGTTCTGATACATATCTGATGATATCCACTCCATAAATCTAATTTAGAAAACACTTGTGACCCCTCTAGCATATCAAGCATATCATCTAGCTAAGGAATGGAGAACCTGTACTTCATAGTAATCCGGTTAATAACCCGACTGTCAACACACATCCTCCAACTACCATCCTTCTTGGGAGTTAATAAGGCTGGAACTGCACAAGGACTGACACTTTCCCTGAAGAGTTCTTTCTTCAAACGGTCTTCTACTTGCTCCCTTAAAACCTCACTTTCTTTCGGGCTCATCTTGTAATGAGGTAAATTAGGTAATATTGCACCTGGAACAAGATCTATCTGATGTTGTATCTCTTGGACAGGTGACAACTGATTAAGGGGTTCATTTGAAAATAGCTCATTAAAATTCTACAAGACCACCTTTTCAAGCAATTTCCTAGTGGGCCGCTGCTGTAATGCTTCGGGCATGGCCTTTACAAGGACCATATGTACCTCTTTTGACTCCTTAATTGCCCTCTCAAAATTTTTTTCTGACTCTACAATGGCTAGGAACGATTTTCCCTCCGCTTTGGAGCTTTGGGACTAGAATTTTGATTCTTAGATAGCACCATTGCAATATTGTATCCCTTCCATTTAAACAAACACATATTGTCTCTCCCTTTATATATAATACCCACGTCATATTGCCACGGCCTACCCAACAACATGTGTGGCATCCATATTAATTACATCACACGTAACACATTAGAATAATGCTTCCCAATAGAAATGGGAACTTTGCAAATTTTCTCTACCCGTTCACTTGGTCCTTTCTATACCCAACCAATGAAGTATGGTGACAGATGTGGTTCAGTGAGTAAAATCAAATGATCTACTAGCTTCTTAGATATGAAATTATCACAACTTCTACTGTCAACTATTAGATTACATACCTTCCCTCCAAGACAACATGAAGACTAAAAGATGTTATGCCTCTGAGAAAATTCCTTTTGGGTTGGAGAACACATCACCCGTTGTACAATCAAGTTGACTCTTTCACCCTTATAATCATCATCACCAACCACCTCATAGAGCTTATCTTCATATTCTAATTCTCCCTTATTCTCCTCTGACTCTTCCTCATCTAGTTCCACCAGGTTAACAAGTTTTCTGAATGGACATTCATTCGACTTATGCCCTTGTTGCCCACATCTATAGCACTTTACAATATTATTCTTGAAATAGGGATTAGAATTTCTAGAAAATCCCTGATTGGTTGATTAGGCAACTTGCTTCCCCTTGTTGAATCCACTACCACCAGTTCCCTTTTGAGTGTCTGAATCCCTGGAAGGAGGTTCAGAAGAACTGGTTTGTGGCCATCAACTTCTGTTTCATCTTCTCCTAAGTCCTAATGGGAGGTTTTATCTGCCTTCTCCTATTTTGTTGAAGTTGGTCCCACCAAACTATAACTCCACTTTTGAATTTAAGTGCTACCCATTTTACCATTTTCATTTTTGGAACATCCATTACTTCAAAGAATCTTTCTACTTCATATAACCAACCTAAAAAACCCTCTATATGTAGATTACCACTAAATGTTGGTAAATCCGCCTTAATCTTGTAATCTTCACCTTCTCTATTGTACTGCTGCCTTATATTATGCTGTCTTTATTGGTCCATCAAATCCTCTTCTGATTCAGAATCAATTCTACCATAGTCTCAATGGGTTATGGGTTGATTTCCAAAGTGGGTCCCTCGAAACCCTACTCCTCTATGCCGTTCGAATTTCTCCTTTAGTTGTGCAGGAGGTGCATCATTATTTCGGCTAGGGTTAAACCTTAATGTTGCGATCATGGATCTGATTTTCGCTACCTACTGTCGTTGCTCTTGAATCGCATTCCATAATGCTGTTTCCCCACACTCAACGTCTTTGGGATGAGCTCCTTCTTCACCACTAGCCATGCTAGGGTAAATCCCTTATTCTGATAGCACCTGATGTAGATAGGAACTAAAAGAAAGATATAATCCTTGCAAAACGCAAGAAATCCTTCCTAGGATACTGTATAATTCAGTAACCCAAAAACCCCAGCAGAAGACAATGTTCTCAAAGTCACGATAATATTCCCAAATGCATTATGAGTTTTCAAATACAATTACAGCCAACTAATAATATGTCCACAACCAAAAGTACAAACATACCCTTGATACAAGGCAAATATTACCACAATAGGACAACAATACACACACAACCAGCACATTAACACTTTAGAAATATTAAAAGACTGACTCACAACAAAAATAAAATAACAACACTCATTTCCTAGAATTCTTATGATTGTCCAGCTTGGAATAATACTCCAAAGCAAAATGCTCTGCATCAGTATTCAATACATTGACATTAGAACCTAAGATATCTAGGGTATCTTAAATGTAACAATTGGCAATTATATAAAATAATAAGTAATAAAATTACAAGAACTAAAAATTTTGATATTTTTTATTACTAATTTTTTGTTACCTTAAGCTAGAAAGAAACAAGTGATTGAAGGAAAGAAGAAATTGCAAAGTTTGAGAAACGCCAAATAAACCAAACCCAGCACGATAAGGGATTCAAAATCATTCTGATTTCTAGTTATAAAAACGACATGCAATTTGATAGCATTTCCACTTGTCGAACCTCCATGCCCCCCAAAAAAATTGGGTTTGTGATGACCCCATAAGTCAATAATCCCATTCTCTCATATTTTTCTCTCTTACTTTGTTACATGGTATTAGAGAAATTCCTAAAATATTTCCTTCACCCTACCTAACCCTAATTTCCTTCATTACCTTCCTTTCTGTTTTGTTCCTTGACCATCTTAGACCAGTGGTTGCCTACGCCTCCCTGACCGGTTTCTCCTCCATCGGAGTTGCCCTCGCCGGTGTGGTCTCACCCTCCTTCATGTTTTGAACGTCACCGAAAGAAACGTCGTTTAAGGACGTTGTTGTGGCTGGCGTTTGAGTTCATGGGGGGATGGGCTAGGTTCACCAGCTAGAGGGCCACGTTACCGGTGCAACAAATTTGATCGGCATTGACGAAGATCGACGGCGGCTGTGGGCTCATTTTTGATGTGATCTGAGGCCCGATCTAACGCATTTGAGGACTGATCTGGCTGTGGGTTCGCTACTTGAAGTAATTTGACTTGTATTCGGAGTTGTAAGAGCTCCAGTGACCGATGAACAATGATTGACAACCACTGCAACTGTGATTCAAGGGTGGTTGTTTTGATTTGTGGATGCCTCTTTGGATGCTTTGAGCCTTTCTTTATCACTAAAATTTATTATTTAGATTATTTGCTATGTGTGGTATTTAGTTTCAGTTGAGCCTATTTCTTGGCTTTTGTATTTTTGTAAATCATGACTAATGAACATTCAGAGAGTGGTTAGGTTGTTTCTAGCTCAAGTGACACTAAGCGATTGATGTTCGAATTAATTCTGGCACCCACTAAAATTACTGATAGAAAATTAGATGGTCTTCATAACTATGCCCAATGGAAGAAAGCTGTTAAAATGTTCATGTACAGTGTGGAGATGAAAGAGCATTTGATCAGCCCTATCCCACAAGATGAGGCTTCTAAGAAGAAATGGATTCGAGAGGATAAGTGCCTTTATGGCCTGATTAGACAGACTTTGGAAGCTCGTGTTGAGAACATTACTACTCATTGTGATATTGTCAAAGATCTCTAGGACTATTTGGGGTTATTGTACTCCGACAATGAGGATTTGGCTCATATTTTTTATGTTCTTCAAGATTTCTACAGAGCCGATCAGAAAGATATTTCCTTAATGGATCACTTCACACAGTATAAGAAGGTTTATGAGGAGCACAATATTCTTCTCCCAATTACTAGTGATGTTCGGGAGATGCGGGAACAGCGTGAGCAGATGGCGGCTATCGGCTTTCTTACTAGTCTTCGTGGTGAGTATAGTGCAGCTTGGTCCCTGATCTTGACTAGTTTTGACAAACTGAAATAAGATGTGTACTTTGGTTTGCTTCGAACAAATAGAGAATCCTCTAAGAATGTGACTAGCCCAGGTGAGACATCTGCTTTCTTGGGGACTAGTAACCCCCATGGTTCCCGGGGTGGTTGTAGTGGTTCCTGGGGTGGCCAGACTAGTGGAGGAGACTTATGTGTCCAAGGAACTTTTATGTGTAATTACTGTAAGGAACAGAGCCACTTAACTTCTTACTAAGCAGCTAGGGTTGGTGAATATAATTGTTTTAGATCCTCAACCAGGGGGCAAACCATGGACTTTTACTTTGACCGTTGATGAGTATGCCCAGTTCGCTCAGTTCTAGGCTGCTCAGTCCATTGCACAATCGTTTGCAACTGTGGCTTAGACAAGTACCTTTGCCGCTTGTCTCTCCTCTACTCTCAGCGGCTAGGTCATTGACTCAGGTGCCACCGATCATATGACTGGAGATGCAAGTATTATGAGTTCATTTTCTCCTTTATCCCACTTGCCTAGTGTAACTTTGGCAGATGGTTCATCAACTCCAGTTCTTGGGAAGGTTATAGCTAGTCCCACATCCTCCATCCCTTTATCTATTGCGTTTTACCTTTCTAAATTTCCTTTCAATTTGATTTCTGTTAGTAGGCTCACTCGAGCTCTTAGATGCAATATTGAATTTTTTCTTGACCATTATGTATTTTAAGATCTTGGGACGAGGCAAATTATTCGTAGAAGCTAGGAATCACACAGTTTGTACATTCTGGAGTGCCCGCCATCTTCCATACCTTCCTCCATTGCCTGCTCCAGCGCCATATCACCCTTGGACCTTCATTGCCGATTTAGTCATCCCTCGCTTCCCGTTTTGAAGAAATTATGTCCTAGTGTTGAGTTTGTGTCTCAGTTAGAATGTAAGTCATGTCAGTTTGCTAAACAACATCGTGTTTCTTTTCCTCTGTGTGTCAATAAAAGGGCTTTAGTTCCCTGTGATGTTATTCATTCCGATATTTGGGGTTCTTGTCCGATTATGTCCCAAACCAGATTTAGATATTTTGTCACTTTTACTAATAATTATTCTTGTGCCACTAGGCTTTATTTAATAAGAAATCGTTCTGAAGTGTTTTCAGTATTTTCTGCCTTTCATTATGAAATACAAACATAATTTCATACTTCGATTAAGTTATTGCTTAGTGATAATGCTAAAGAGTATTTTTCCTCTTCCTTTACTTTGTTTCTCACTTAACATGGTAATTTACATCAGTCCTCCTGTAGTGTTACCCCTCAATAGAATGAGGTAGCTGAATGAAAAAATAGACATTTAATAGGGGTTGCCTGCGTTATTTTATTTCGTATGAATGTTCCTAAAATCTTCTAGGCCGATGCTGTTTCTACTGTTTGTTTTTTGATTAATCGGTTACCCTCCTCAATGTTAGAGGGTCAGTCTCCCTTGTCTATTTTATGTCTGTCTCACTCTTTGTTTGCGCTACCTCCTCGTATCTTTGGTTGTATTTACTTTGTTCATGATGTGCGTCCCCGAGTGTCCAAGCATGATCCTTGTTCCCTAAAGTGTATTTTCCTTGGGTATTCTCGGTCTCAGAATGGGTATCGATGTTTCTCTCTTGACTTAGGTCGTTATGTTGTCTCTGCTGATGTTACTTTCTTTGAGTCTACTACCTTTTAGTCTGGTCAACTTGTCTCCTACGCATCCACTGATGACTTTTTAGTCTATCAGGTCCAGTCCAACGAGCCTGTTCTTGAGACCCTGTACCTCGACCTCCTATTACTTAGGTATATTCGCGTCAACCTCACCCTTCTGAACCCTCCCCGACCCTTGAATCACAAGATGTACCGGCTGTGTCCTCTGAGACTCTCGAATCCCAGTCACTACCGCCATCCTTGTCGCTGGACCCGAGCTCAGACCTCCCTATTCCCTTCAGAAAGATAAACGTTCTTGCACCTATTCCTTTTCTTCGTTTGTTCGCTATGACCAGTTGTTGTTGGCTTCTCCGTCTTTGGTTGCATCCCTTGATGCTGTCCCTATCCCTAAGACTGTGCGGGACGCTCTTACTCAAGAGGGTTGGACCTCTGCTCTGAAGGAAGAAATATCTGCCCTTGACTAGAACCATACTTTGGTTCTTGTCTACCTCTCCTCTGGCAAGCTAGTTGTCGAGTGCAAATGGGTCTATACAGTGAAGGTTAATTCTAATAGTTCCGTTGCCAGTCTCAAGGCCTGTCTTGTTGCTAAAGGATATGCTTAGACTTATGGAATTGATTACTCTGAGACATTCTCTCCTGTTGCCAATTTAGCCTCCATTTGTATGTTTATTTCTCTAGTTGCTGCCCACCATTGACCTTTTCATCAATTAGATGTTATGAATGCCTTTCTGCATGGCGATCTCCAAGAGGAGGTTTATGTAGAGCAACCTTTTGGGTTTGTTGCTCAGGGGGAGATTGGTAAAGTTTGTTGATTAAGTAAATCTTTGTATGGGTTAAAATAATCAGCTCAAGCTTGGTTTGGGAGGTTAAATGAAGTGGTTCTTGAGTTTGGCATACACAGGAGCAGTTATGATCATTCAGTGTTCTATTGACACTCCAGTGCTGGTTGTATCATGATAGTGGTATATATGGATGACATTATACTCACTAGAGATGACAAGTGTGACATTGATGCCCTTAAAAGCTTTCTCCAATCTAAATTTCAAACTAAAGACTTGGGCCATCTGAAATATTTTCTGGGAATTGAAGTAAATTGTAGTTAGAAGGGTATTCTTTTATCACAGAGAACATATTTACTAGACTTGTTAACTGAAACATTATTACTTGGAGCCAAACCGTGTGAAACTCCTATAGTCCCAAATTTGAAACTTACAATAGATAATGGTGAATTATTGTCTGATCCAGAGAGAGACCGAAGATTAGTTGGGGGGTTAAACTATCTCATTGTTATTCGCCCTGACATATCATTTACAATGAGTATTGTGAGTCAGTTCATGGCATCTCGTCGTACTTCTCATTGGGATGCATCAAAGGGGCCAGGGATTCTTTACAGTGATTATAGGCACTGCAAAATTGAAGTCTCACTGATGCTGATTGGGCTAGGTCACCTATTCACAGGAGATCTACTTTTGGATATTGTGTTTGTGGGAGGAAATCTTGTGTCCTGGAAAAGTAAGAAGCAAAATGTGGTGGCAAGATCAAGTGCGAAATCTAAATACCGAGCCATGGCCCAAGCATGTGAGTTGCTATGGGTATTTAAAATTGGAGTAAGTGTTAGAAGTTTTGGTCCCATGAAGTTATGGTGTGATAATCAAGTAGCCATTCATATTGCCTCGAATCCAATTTTTCATGAAAGGACAAAACGTATAGAAGCTTAATGTCATTTCATTTGGGGGAAGATCCATTGTATTCAAATCTCCACAAGCCATATTAAAATTGGAGAACAACTGGCTGATATCTTTACTAAGGCACTTAATGGGTCTTGGGTTCAATACATTTGTAACAAGCTAGACATAATTGATATATATGATCCAGCTTGAGGGGGAGTGTTAAGAATTATTTTGTGTTTCCTTATGGTATTAGGTATCATGTGTTGCCCTAGTGGGCTAGGGCCTTTAATACAGTGTCTAACCTAATACTTCATTATAAATAGACATATAGGAAACCTGACCAATTAACAAGTCAGTAATCCCATTCTCTAATATTTTTCTCTTACTTTGTTATAGTGATTGTTCTTTGATTATTAAACACTCCCCCTGATTCTTTATCTCCTTAATTAACTTCCTTATCAACTCAAGAAATTATTGTTGATTATTCAACATGAGAGTACAGAAAAAAGGAACTATAAAGACTTGCTGAACACATTTTTATTTTCTAGACAACTCACTAAATCATAGGAAATTTACAGTAATTAATCTTTGATTATTAAACATTCCCCTTGGTTCTTTATCTCCTTAGTTAACTTCCTTATCAACTCAATAAATTATTGTTAATTAGTCAACGGAGAATATAGAAAAAGGGAACTATAAAGACTTGCTGAACACATACCGATCTAAGAAAGATTTTAAGACTTGTCGGAGATGCCTTCTTTAAGGACTGAATAGTTGCGGAGATCCAATCATCGGCCTTACTCATAGCTTCCCCCTCCTAAAACACAAGGATAAAATTTGGAAAAATCTAATATTTGATAATGTAGAAGAATATTAGCAGAACAAGTATTATCGATAAGATACAACTCAAGACATATCTTACAAGAGAAGATAATATTTCTTCAACTGTTTTTCGAGAGAAACACTTATTGATGACATCCAACCTGCACTTAGTAACCATTACAAGATATAAGAAACACACAATGCCAAGGTGTTGTCCAGTGTTTCAATTAAAATACGCAGAGTCATACGCGGCGTTTGCAAAAAAGTATATATAATGTGGATCCTGAAGTTTACCAAGCTCAACATTATATATCTTCCTTTAGTTTTATGAGAGAACTGGAAGATAGAAGTACAAGAGCAGAGAATCAGATATCCTCCAATAAGAAACAAAAATCTATAAAACCAAAACAAACAAGAAAATTCGCCATCTCTTTCCATATCCAACCAGGAAAAAAAATTAAAAAATAAATAAAAATAAAAACTCTCAACACTCTAATGTTGTCATTAGCTGAGAACCACAAAGAAGCTAAGAGCTCTTTTAACCATAAAAGAGGCAACAACAAAATATTATCCTAGAAAATTCTGGTATCACAGCAGAAATTGATCTCGGATTATGGTTCATGCAAGGATGGATTTCAAGAGTAGAAAAGTTTGTTAGTGTAGGAGATTCAGTTATTTATTTATTAGTATGCTGTTGGTTTTAGAGTTATTATTTAATTTTTTTCAGTTAGATAGTCATTCAATTTTATTAGGAAAAATATATATTAGTCATCTATTAGCCATTCAGTTTTCTTAGGATTGGATTTTGATCCCCAGGCCGCACTAAAAGCTTTGCCTACAACTTCCTTAGCATCAAAACCAATACTAAAACACTTGCACATAATACTAAACTACCACAATTGCCACAGTAGAACTTAAAATAATAAACTCCATAACAAAACATCACCTTCACAAACTTAAATCCCATAAGAGAATGGCAAACCTTACTGAAGTACATAATTAAACAAAAGCAAAACTCAAATAATTATTTTTTTGAGTTTTTTTTAAGCTAGGGTTGGATTCTAGGTGGGTGATACAAGTGCTCTGATACCATGTAAAAAATAATTGTTGAGAGAGAGAAGACATGGGATCATTGACTTGAATTATCAGGTCCCGTGTGTATATTTATAATTAAAATTAGGTCAAGTACAAGAGTAGTACATCCAATACATCTAACAATATATTGTTGGACAGTTTGGATATTTCGAATTATTTCGAAATATCTCAATAGTTGACCTAGAAATCCTAAATTTTGTGATTGATAGGTTGATAATTATTAGCTTCCTAAGTTAGTGGAGTAAGTTTCCTAGTTTTAGGGGATTTGATTCTTTTTGCCTCTCCTATAAGAGAAGGTCTTTGTATCATTGTAAATTCATTCAATATAATTAAAAAGGAGAATTCCTTTTAAGATATATATATATATATATATATATATATATATATATATATTAATGTG
>JASKGM010053359.1:0-19396 GCA_034509205.1 Ceratonia siliqua
CAGGGATACTTATTGGGCTGACAAAATTTGTCCATCTTGATTGGAGATAGAAGGACCTAATTATAATATAAAACCAAACAGGATCAAGGATGATTCATATTGAAGTTTGTTCATGAAAAAAACCTTCTGAAAAAGCTTTCATTAAGTTGTTTCAGTAATGCCCATTCCAGTGCAGGAAGTTATATAACCCACTTTTGGTTTCGTAGAGCTCTGTAGTCTAAAGTCTTGGAGATGACGTTGCCACCCTACTTCCATTATTCATTATCTCGAAAATGTAATTGTTTTAAAATCAGAGTTATTAACCGTTTTTTATTCTTTATTTTTCTTGTCAGATACTTGATAGCCTCACACACAACTGACTATCAACACCCGATGCTCTTCTTCAACACCCTTGCAGACTATTAAAGGCCATGCTATTGGTTAGTGATTATCCTTTCTACTTTTACTGTTTTAGATGACATAATAGTCAAATATGCTTGCTAGTTGCTATGGTTATTGGCTGTCAAATAAACTCAGCTTATATATATATATTCAGTTTATTGTGAGAGCTAACTGCCCATTGTTGATAGTTCTGCATCAAATTTTCAATACTTAGAATTAGGCTTGGTGCCAACTGCCTATAATTGATACTTGATGGTGCTGCATCAAAATTTTTAATTAGTTAACCGATTAAACCGAACCGAACCAAACCGTTTAGTAACGGTTTGGTTCGGTTCGGTTATCTCCACATGCTAAAGGTTAACCGAACTGAACCGAACCCTTTAAATATGAATGGTTAGGTTAATGGTTAGGTTCATAACCGAACCTAACCGAACCGTGATCACCCTTAATTTTAAACAATCAAGAATTAAAGAACAATCTTTTATGTTGTGCCACAAATGCTTAGGCCATACTTTCATCGAAAGGGGTGAGAGTATATTATTTTATTTTTTTAATTTTCATGTGATAAAGGGGTTTATTTCAGAGAAAGCAGGGAAGTCTTCATATGCACCAAACGAGTTGAATGATTTTCCTTTATGCCACATTGATGTATTAGTAGACAATACAGCTTCAAATCACATGTATTCTTTTATGGATGGGTATTTTAGTTATAATTAAATCCCCATGAGTGAGGATGGCGAGGAAAAAATCACTTTTGTCATGTAATGGGGGACATTTTGCTATCGGGTAATACCATTTGGACTCAAAAATACAAGTGCAACTTATCATAAGGGAATGGTGGCCTTGTTCCATGATTTAATGCACAAAGAGATCAAGATGTATATGGATGATATTGTGGTGAAGTCTAGTAAAAGAGAAAGCCATGTAGCAGTCTTAAGAAAATTATTCGAGAAACTATGAAAGTACAAACTTCAGTTAAACCCAAATAAATGTACATTTGAGGCATCCTCAGGGAAATTATTAGGCTCTATTGTAAGTTAGAAGGGGATTGAAATTGACCCTAAAAAGATTAAAGCCATACAAGATCTGCCTCCTCTTTATACAGAAAATGAAGTAAGGAGCTTTCTAGGAAGGCTCAACTACATAACTAGATTTATCGCAAGCTTAACGCGGACTTGTGAACCAATGTTCATGTTGTTAAGGAGACACAATCCTAGTGAATGGGATCAAAATTGTCAGGAAGCATTTGAGAAAGTTAAGTCTTATTTGTAGAATCCTCTTGTTTTGGTTCTGCCCACGCAAGGTAGGCCTCTATTATTATATCTCTTGGTTTTACCCACAGCCATGGAAGCAATTCTGGCGCAACATGAAGAAGCAAGTATGAAGGAAAGAGCAATATATTATTTAAGCAAAAAGTTCAATGAATGCAAAAGTTAATATTCATTGATTGAGAAAACTTGTTGCACTGGACCACCAAATGACTTCATCAGTTCATGACCTACTGTACTATGTTACTCATCTCCAGGATGGATCCTATAAAGTATGTGTTTGAAAGGCGTCATCTGTCAGGTAGGGTTAACAAATAGCATGCAATTTTGTTAGGTTATGACATCAAGTATGTTACCTTAAAGGTCATCAAAGGAAGTGTTATCACGGACTAGTTAGCTAAAAGTCCGATAGATGAACACCAGTAGATGGATTTTGAATTTCTCGAAGAGGATATATTGAACATAAAGAAGGCCAAGTTAGAAGAAAGCTGGAAAATGTACTTTGATGGGGCTCTGAATGTGAATAGAAATGGGTTGAGAGCTATCATTATTTCTCCTGAGGAATCCCAATTCCCTAACGCCATAAAATTAGACTTTGACTATACAAACAATGTAGCAGAATATGAAGCCTACATCAATGGATTGTAAGAAGCGATAGCGATGAATACCAAAAATTAAAAATCTATGGGGACTCAGCCTTAATCATCTTCCAGGTGAAAGATGAATGGCAAACCCAAGACCCTAAGTTGATAGCATACCAAAAATACCTGTCGTCATTGATCGAGGAGTTTGAAGAGATTTCTTTCTCACACTTGAATAGAGACAAAAATCAATTTGCCGATGCACTTGCAACTTTAGTAGTTGTAGTAAGGGGTTTTCCCTGTCAATGTTGAATCTAGGGATAAGCCAGCATACTATTTGAACATTGAACAAAATGATGAACAACCATGGTATGAGGACAGTAAGCGATATATTCAGTCCCGACAATACCCAAATGGCATAGGAGAAAATGATAAGAAAATCATTAGGCGATTGTCAATAGGTTTCTTTTTAAGTGGAGAAGTACTGTATAAAAGAGGGTATAATGAAACTTTGCTTTGTTGTGTCAATAATAAAGAAGCACGGTCAATTATGACCGAGGTACATGAAGGTGTATGTGTAAGTCACATCAATGGGCACATGATGTCCCACCAATTCTCAGATGTGGTTATTATTGGTCAACAATAGAGAAAGATTGCATCAGCTATTATCAAAAGTGTCACAAATGCCAAATTTATGTGGATTGCATTAATGCCACGCCATTCCCTTTACATAATATGGCAACCCCATGGCCATTTTCAATGTGGGGTTTAGATGTGATTAGGCCTATTAATCCCAAAGCCTCTAACTGCCACTATTTGATACTCGTTGCTATTGACTACTTCACGAAGTGGGTTGAAGCAGCCTCATTAGCTAATATTACGCAAAGAGTATTTGCTAAGTTTTTTAAGCTTAATATCATCTGTCGATATAGACTGCTAGCAAGAATAATCACCGATAATACAGTAAATCTCAATGAGTCAAAAGTCCAAAAACTATGTGAGTAATTAAAAATTAGACACCACAATTCAGCACTGTACATGCCTTAGATGAATGGAGCTTTCGAAGTGGCAAACAAAAATATTAAAAAGATACTAGGAAAAATGGTGGTAACTTATAAAGATTGGCATGAGATGCTCCCTTATGCACTTTACACATATCGCACATATGTGAGATACACGTATCGCACATATGTGAGATAATCAACTGAGGCAACTCCATATTCTCTAGTTTATGGTATGGAGACAGTGACGCCTATCAAAGTGGAAATTCCTTCTCTTAAGGTACTCATGGAAGAACAATTAGAAGATACTGAATGGGCCAAGGTCCACTATGAGCAATTAAATATGATAGAAGAAAAAAGCCTTGTCGCTATCTACCATGGTTAACTTTACCAAAAAGAATGGCGCGAGCATTCAACAAGAAGGTCCAACCAAGAGAATTTCAAGTTGGAGACTTGGTAATTCAAAAAATATTACCCAACCAGGAGGATGCTAGAGGAAAGTGGGCACTTGTGTATGACGGGCCATACATTATCAAGCAGTTGTTTACTGGTAGAGCATTAATTCTCACCAATATGGACAAACAAGAGTTAGCAAGGCCAGTGAATTCAGATGTAGTGAAACGCCATTATACGTAAAGAGAGAGAGAGAGAGAGAGAGAGAGAGAGAGAGAGAGAGAGAACTAAGTTGAAAACCCGAAAAGCCAGCTTAGACAAAAATTAAGAGGGCCCATTAAGTCAAAAACCTGAATAGGAAACTTAAGTAAAGATCAGGGAAATGATTCCAGAGTACGGCGATCAAGAGAAACAAGAAAAGCTCGAAGAAGAGATAAATTTAGGATATTAGAATCTGGGGTGAAGAAAGTTTTGAGGCTTCACACTGACACAGGGTCTATGTTCTAATAAGTGATACGATACACATGTTCATAATAATGTAAGAATCAATGTTGAAGGATGCTGAAAACTTCAAACTGGGGCAAAATTTCATTGTCATTCATTTTGCTAGTCTCTTCCTTGCGAGATTTCAATATGGTAGTTAACAATATGCTTGGATTCAAGTCTTAAGTGTCTTGGTCTTATCTAGACTTTTCATCATCGGTTTAGGCGTTCTATAGTCCCTACCACATCTGTATATCTATTTTGATAAATTAAGTTTATTCATTTAATATATTTCAGTCCATATTTCATTTCATGGATAAAACTTGAGTGGACTAACATAAAGGCTAAGTTAAATATTATTTTGCAATGCTCTAGTGCTGGTTAGTAGGCATCGCAGGGATTAAACAGGCAACTGTCCCAATAATGCCAAGCTAACAATGTGTCATGCAAAGAATGGAATCCAAGGCTGTTTGGTGGCAAAAGAAGTATGGTAAGTAGCCATTATGCCATCAGTAGGAGACAGTCGGGTTACTAGATGACCCAACGGCACATCCGCATGAGAAAGGACAAAAAGTCAGTGAGGGGGGAAAGGGAACGCTTAGAATGACCCTTTCTTTAAACATGTATAAGACTTCTCAAAATGAAATAATAATAATATTAAACAAAATATATATATATATATCAAAATAAAAATAAAAGTTTCTCGCATTAAGGTTACGCCTCGTGCCCTATTTGAAAATCACTCTGCATTGAGGTTACGCCTTGTGCCTTATTTTTAAAATCAATCGGCATTAAGGTTATGCCATGTGCCTTGTTTTCAAAATCAACTGGCATTGATGTTACATCACATGCCTTATTCACAAATCACCAGGATTGAGGTTACATCATACGCTCTGTTCCAACATCACTGGGCATTTAGTATGATTGAAATATTCCATACTAAATTCCTAAAATTCACTGTGTACGTTAATTTTTCCATACTAGTTTCCAGGTTATTTAGTATGATTAAAATATTCCATACTAAATTTTTAAAATTTCACTGCGTATGTCAATTCTTTCGTACCAGTTCTTGGGTTATTTAGTATGACGAAAATATTCCATACTAAATTCTCAAATCTCACTACGAATGCCAATTCTTCTGTACCACTTTCTAAGTTATTTAGTATGATAAAAATATTCTATACTAAATTCCTAAATTTCACTATGTACATCAATTATCTCGTACCAGTTTCAAGGTTATTTAGTATGATGGAAATATTTCATACTAAATTCCCAAATTTCATTATGTGCGTCAATGTTCTATACCATTTTCAAGGTTCTTTAGTATGATGGGAATATTCCATCGTAAATTCCTAATTTTTGGTTCACAATTCCCTGCAACCTTAAGTAAGGTGTCCCTTGCCATTTTAATGTGCTCTCAGAAAAAATTTGTGTTTTGTCTTTTACTTGTTCTTTATAGGTATATTTGAAATATCATTGATCTTTCATCTTTCCCTATCAAGAAGCAAGTAAAGAGAAGCAACTATAAACACCTGATTTTATCTAGGTAATAATAATAAAAATAAATATATAAATAAAATAAAAAATACAAATAATAATAATAATAAGTGAAAAACAAAAACCCAAAATTTTTATGCTTTATTTTCAGCCAAAACAGCTCTCTCTGAGCCATCAACCCAATCCACACACCCACAGGTCCAATCCCCATAACCCAATCCATTGGCCCAATGATCAAAGCCGACTAGACAAAAGCCCAGTCCAATCCAAAACCCCTGTACTTGACCTTAACTACGCCACCTTCCCTCCATTTCCATTCACCTATCCTGAAACTCTAGAAGAAGCCTTTAATTTTCTACCCCCAATGGCGCGTCATCCCTATCCTAGCTATTCTAGCAACCCATGGCTGCCCAACAGTACAGAATGGTCCCCACCTTTTTGCCTCTACCCTTCGTCCTTCTCTCTACATTACGTCCATTTCCCTTTAGGTTCTTCTTCTCTTATCTATCACTTTCTTCCCTATTTTTGCTCCACTACATTGGCTTCCTTATTTTTTTGCTCAAGCTAAAATCCCTTTGCTCCTCTGTTCTGCGCTTCTTTCCCTCTATTTGGTCTTCTATTTTTGGTCCCTTCTGTGCCAACAATGCACGATAATCATCTCTGCTGTGGTGATTTGTGGTTGCGTGCCAGCCCTGTTTGCAAGATTGCTAAAGAAGCACTACAATTTGGTCTCCTCTAGAGGTCTATAAATGGCGAGGACAAAATCGGGAAAAAGGGGGATGGATTGAGAATTTTGAGTATTATTTTTCAGAGATTAGAACCCAGAGGAGTACTTGGGGTTTCTGAGGGAAGCTTTAATTTTCTTGGTGCTCTACTTCAAGCGAGGTAATTTTTCTATCCATGCTCCTTACTTTGATCCTCCTGCATGTGGCTAATATGGTGGTTTAGTGAGCTATGATGGTGGGGTTTGGAATTTGAATGATGTTAGTTTGATTCCATAACCTACGAGCAAAGTGATTCTATGTTCTGTGAGGATCTATAGGTTTATTACTAATTTCAAAATTTGATTCATAATTCTCAAGGTCTTTGATTTGGTATTTTATTGTGGGTTAAACTATGTTTCAAATAGCTCTGGATTTTCCTTTTTGAGTTCACAGTTTGAAAATAATTTTTGTGTGTCCAATGGATACTGGCCTATTTCCTTCTTTTAAAATCTACGGTTCCAACTAAGTTACACTTGTAAGTGTGTAATGGCTTTGAATGAGTTGTGGTTGAACATTTGAATTGGATTGTTTAGTAACCTAGATTCCCACTCTTAACCCATGACTGGTATTTTGAAGTAAAATCAACAGGATTTACATAAGATTTGATGTCTGTTCAGATTCAACTTGGTACAGGGGAATATGGTAATTATGTTAAGATAATTCGAATAGGGTCCTGATATAAATATGAGAATGTGTTTCTGCATCCACCTATGTCAAAATGATTTTGATTAAACTATATAGGTGTGAGTTTGTTAGTATCCATTGAATCAGACGGCTAATGTTTGTAAGATTGTTATTAGTGTTGGTCTTATGATATCTATTGGTATCAACATATCTTCAAGCCTGTTAACACCCTAGACAAATTTCAAAAAGGGTTGATACTTGACACATTTCCAATTCTGTGTGCCTATAAAATATGGTTCCAGTGATAAATGAGGAACACTTTGTGCTCCTGAGCTCACAATCTCTCATGCTCCATTCCATAGTTTTCATTTGTGTTTTCGTTTGCTTAATCTTAATGGTATGCTTGCAAACTGGAATGTTTTTCTTTCAAATTCTAACTAGTATTGACTAGATTATGTCCTTGAATATCTTCTCTTTTAAATTTGGGTTGTATAATGGATTCCTATTATGAAGTTGTAATAAGGTATACTGTTTTGCCATGTTTACAACCAATTATTTTCATCCTTTTTTATTTGGGGTTAAGGTAAGAGTCAGGTTTGCTTATTTATTTTCTTACTTGTTTATCTATTTTTTTGTTTTATTCTTTTAGCTTTAGGTTGTTCCTTCATGCTCATCCGAGGTTTTATTCCATTTCTTTAATCTCATGTGTGTAGATTTTCAAAAATAAGGAGAGTAAGTCAGGAAGCTGAAACTGGTTTTCTATTGTGTTGGGTTCCAAAAGCTTGAGAAATTAAACCCCTTTTGTAGAATTTTAAAGTCATTAAGAAATCATTGGATATAAGTGGATTCCTATGTTGCAATCTAATTTGAAAATAATTTGGGGTCCAAGGCCTAAAGATTTTTGAAAGAAATGAAATAAAATTCCATTGGACTTTAATTAGTTTTGTTGAAGGCCCCAATCAATGGGTTCCCTAAAAGTTCAATTAAGTATTCTAAATGAATTTCAAAGGAAAGCCTAATATTTTTTTCATTTATTTTTGAGAATGTCATTTTGACCGAAAAGGGGATTTAAATATTTCATTTTGGACTTAATATTTTCAAAAATTATCTTTGAGCCCCAACACTTTCAAGAATTTTATTTTGGCCTCAATACTTTCAGAAATAACGTTTAAGGCCCAATACTTTCAAAAAATTTACTTTGACCACAAACATTGTGGAAATTGCAAATTTTACCCCAAAACCTTTGAGAATAGAATTTTGGTATACAGTACATAAATCCCTAACTTTACGTCCAAAAAAAAATATGTGGAGAATTATTCTCCTATTTTGTTGAGCTTTATGTGGAAATTCAATTTTTCATATTGTCTCATCTTCTTTCAAACATTATGTAGAGAATTATTCTCTTATTTCGTTAAGTCTTATATGGAAATTCATTTTCCCATATTGTCTCTTTTTATTCATAAACATCATGTGGATAACTATTCTCCCATTTTGTTTGAATTTAGGTGAAAATTTGTTTTCTTATATCGTCTTAATCTCCCGCTATTGCTTAAAATATTTTTTGCCTTGGGAAAGAAATCTGTATCATTCCTAGGCAAATTCACATCAAAACAAATCTCGAACTAAGTGGACCTTGGTCCTTTTAGTAGTATGTAGGTACTTACTTAATAAGACATGTCCGATTCTTTCATCTTTTATGATTCTCTAAATTGCGATAAAGAAATAGGGTAATTAAATCAATTAAAATACAATGTTTTAGCACGAATAATTTAGAGTAACCATCCTTAGGGATGAAAATTGTGAGGTGCCTAACACCTTCTCCATATATAATTAGACTCTCGAACCCATCCTCTGGTTCCAAGGGCCAGTACTTAGTTTTTAAAGGATCCCAATTATCCTTTTAATTAATTGGTGGTGACTCCATTTTTTTATCTCTTTGTTTTTTTTCCTTTTGTCACCTTAAGATCATGACAGTGCATTTTTTCGGCTGTCACGTTATGACAGAATATACAAGTTATTTTCAAATCTTGATCATTCTTTACAAAATTGACAATTCATATCATGCAATAGGACTCTCCCTAGCAACTACTAGCCACAGTCTCACTACCCTAGTATGGAATTTGTATAACCGCGGTGTGATCCAAAGTTTTAGAATCGATCTACAATTGCCCTAGACTACAACAGTATATTTTATTTATCTATTAGAACACTTATAGTTCCAAAAATTCTATCCTGAAACTTTTCATAATTTCAGGTATATACCAAAATCTCAAGGAAACTAAGGGAGACGAAATAGACTCTAATTACATGTTATAGGAAGATTACCCTACCTCTTGACTGTATCCAATTGTTCCAAATCCCTTACTACAAATAGAAGGTTAACCAAAAGTTGATCTTGGTACAACCCAAACACCACGAACCAGGAGATTTGATGAATTAGTGTGAACAATCGGGGTAGCAAATCAATTCATAGCCAGAAATCAAAGGAAATAGGGTAAGGGTACTCAAAAATTAGCTTAGGTGACTCTCCATAGGGCCTCCAGCCAAAAATCTTGTGTTTTATGCAAAATATGGCGTACTAGGGGTCTTGAATTGCAGGGTTTATGTTGGGTCATTAGAATCGAGTCAGGGGTCAAAATCGGATCTAGACAATCGATCACTCTTTGAGGACCGATCGATCAGACAGTGCTCTCTCCTCAATCTATGTGCTCTCTCTTGTACAGCCCTTTCCTAGCCTTGATGACTCCTATGTACATACAATTTTGTCCAAAATCACACTAAAAACACTCAGTAGGGTCTAATTTCATTAACCAAGCAATAATTATGATAAATATTCTACAAGTTTTTTTTTTTTGAAGGAATTATCTAACCTCATGTGTATTCAGAATTTTCTATAAATCTTGCATTGCATTTTGTATTTTTGAGGCTTTTGGAATCTTGTTTTAATTAACCTTGACTCCGGCTGATCACACTCCAGGTTGAGAGCATGACAATACTTAAGAGAATTAATCACATATATGTATTCAATATATATTTAGTATTTTGCTGTCTCATAACAATTTTTACTAATATAATTAAACATATGTTGTTTTACTAATTGTTGCCTATGCTTAAATAATCACAGTTAAGTTTATTTTTCCTATGGGGATAAATAAATAAAAAAAAAAAAAAATATATATATATATATATATATATATATGAGAATGTTATATTGCATATGAAATTTAATTTTTTTCACTAATTTCGTAAAAATGTAGTTGAAATGTGACTTTATGTTTTAAATTAAAATTGTGGGTACAATATTGTTTCATTGTATTCATTTGCTTCTGGTAATATTAATCAGGTTTTAAGCCCTAATTTGATAATTAATATCAAATTTCCTATGACTGCATTATGTTGTGTAATTTTTATTATAAGCTTGATGATTAAAATTGTATAAATATATTTTATTTTTAATTTCTTGAGAATATTATCTCGTGAAGAGAATAAGTTTGACACATAATTTTAGGTTAGTGGGAGAAAATTTATTTTGAGGATAATATTTGCTTGCAAGAAATAGCGATTGTATCACATTAGCCAAGGTATTTTCACATAGAAGCCATTTTGGTAAAGAAAACAAAAAAAAAGAATAACACAACGGTATTAATTACCAGCTTATATGATTAATTATTCCAACATTTTCATGAAATATGGATACTAAATTTAGGAACAGCGTAGGGTCCCATTTATTAAACCTTTGGCAATCCATCTATATGCTGCTTCTGTCAAATGAACACCATCCCAGCCAATATACTTTGAAGGATCATCACAAGCAATCACCCCTGGATTGCCACACACTGCTGATGCATTGTAATTATATGGACCTCCACTTCCACAGCAAATTTTGAGATCTCTAAAACCTGTAATCATCAAATTAAAATAATATCAACTTCACTCCTTTGTGTTTAATTTATATTACATTCACCTACCCTCTATTTTAAAAATATACACTAACCTCCATTATACTTTTGAAACAAATTATTATTAAACTCAATATTTAAAAAAGAATAAAATATCCTAAATACCTTAAAAAAATATGTAACAAGTGAAGAACTTCCCTTATACTTTAAAATAACCTATTACTAAATTCAATAGTTAACAAATAAGAAATTGTCCTTAAAAGAGAGGTCAAACTATAATCAAAGGAGAATAATTTATAATAAAATTTCTTAATGTCCCCAAAAATATGTAACAAGTGGAAGTTTTTTTTATCTTACATATCTCAGGTTACGGATATAATTTATTATTAGAGGCTAAACTTACTTGTTTTTTTTTTCTTGTATTTCTCTTATTACATTTTCTAAAAAATGTAGTTGTTTTTTCACATTATTTTCACTTCTTGTTTGTTCAAAATTTATAAACTGTTTGTTATAATTCATTGATGAAAATTTAATAACATTAAAAAATATTTGTATACAAAAAACCTTCACAACACTACAAGGGAGTTAGCAATCATATATATACATAACTGTGAGTGTTAATCAAATTTAATTTTAAATCATTAAATAACCTTTTATAGGATAATATTTCTCTAATCATATTCACAAAATTTTAAATTAATCTAAATTTTTTATCTCATCAATATATAAAAAAAATTAAAACACGATATAATTTTAACATATAAAAAAATTATCAACTGTGTTATTGTTCGGAAATATTTCTAAAATTTAGCATGTGATATGAACATAGTCAATATTTTGAATACAATAGCTAAATCAATGAAAATCACATTAAATCAATTACCATACACTTTTTTGTTATGATTTTAGATCCAAGAATATATCTTTAACACACCAAATTAACATACAGTAAAGAATTTTCTAAATTTTCCTTTTTTCAAACAAAACATTTTTTTATAATGGACCCTATATATATTTTTTAAGAAATTCTAGAAAGATAAACGTGAAAAATTGGAGAGGAGTGAGTTACCAAATTTTGTGGGAGAATGATATAATGGCAAGGCAGCATTGTAATAATCAGCATAGATGATATTGACATTGGGATGAAGCCCTCGAAGGTGACTTAGTTCAGTTTGGAGCCTCTCATTGTAGTATTCAGCGAACTCGTTTAACCATTTCAAGCAACCAGCTTCATCATATTCCTTCTTATCTTTGTTCTTGTACGTTGTTAAATAGATTGCATTGCATCCTAATGGTAAATTTCCAGGAACCATGAGCGTTTGAGCCCCAAGATCAATCAACTCCTGCAAATACAAAATTGAACTCGTCAATTATAAAGTTGGCTTTTGATGTGACCACAATTGTTCATGGGCAGGGCTAAATCGGGCTAGGACAAAAACTCAATAGATTTGAAGGTTTTTTCATACTTGACCAATGTTTATTTTGATATAAATATAATTTTTCTGAAATTGAAAAAAAAAATATTTGGGTAAAGGTCACAACTTTTAAAAATAAATATTAATTTTCAACTAAAACATAATTAAAGAATCTATTGTTAATTTTGTTCTACTTTTATAGATAAAAATTTTTATTTTTTCGAAGTAATTATATTTTTATCTTATTATTAATATATCTATTGAGAAATACCAACAGATATAACGAGTTCTTGCATAGTATTTCAAAAAATCTTACACTAATTGCTGAAGCGATTTCATTAATCACAGAGGGCACGTAAGTTTTAATCTCTTCTAGGCTCCTTCGCAGAGATAAAGGGTAATTAAAGTCATTGCCTCCAATCTCTCCCACAAGAAATAACGAACTCCCAAGAACTTTCTTACAGCCTGCAAGATTAAACATTAATTAATTAAGATATAGGTTTACAGTTTTACATATATATAAGACTTGCATCAAACGGATCATGGGGCTTTTAGGGTGTGAAATAAGGAAACCATTTATTAACAATTTGCATACAAGTCATTTACAATTAATATATAAGGAAAATGGGATACTACTAAGAGGCTGTTTGGGACAACTTAAATGGGCTAAGAAGCAGCTTAATTTTTATTTTAAAAAAAAAAACTGCTAACATCCCAAATGACCATTTGGATGTAGTTTATGATTTTAGGAATTTTTTTTTTTAAAAAAAGCAAGTTGACTTACTTTTTTCATAAATTAGGATTTGTAACTTAGAAAAATAGCAAGTGCAATGAAATGGAGAGAAATGATTTTGGTACAAAACTACCTATGCTCTATTTTCAAATTTTCCATTGTTCTCCTCTGCCATTGCCAAGCACTTCAACCATCGTCGCTGCTATTCTTTATACCATCGTTGCCGGAGTAGTCTCCCACAAAGTTGCCGTGAAGCAACGCCATTGTTGAGCAATCTCCTTCATTCTCGCCGCCGTCTTTGTTGGCGTAATGCATTTAATTAATATTTGTTAATTGATCTCCAAACTCATAACGATCATCTAATGCCTACAAATTTGTTCTAGACCAAGAAATTAGTTTCTAAACTTAGTTGTGGGTATAAGAAGATTGACACAAGGGTGTATGTTGTACTATGGTGAGGATAAAAATGCTAGACAATGTCGATTTTGTAGTGAAGTACGGTTCAGATAGTCAAAAGTTAGTAAAAGGAAGGTTAGGAAAGTTCCAAAGAAATATATGTGGTATTTGTCCAATCATTCTTGGACTGTAAAAACTTTTTGCATCTAATGCATGCATCTGTGAAGGAAATGAGATGGCATCACGAACACTCATGTGAGTCAAGGGTTTTGTCGCATCTATTAGATGGAGATACATGGAAGCATTTTGACTAGGTATACCTAGATTTCGCTTCAAAACCAAGGAATGTTAGGTTGGGTTCATGTGTGGATGATTTCAGTCCCTTTGGAAGGAATGCCAAGACATATTCTTGCTGGTCTATTATCATTATTCCTTACAATCTTCCTCTTGGCATGTGTATGTGAAGGGAATACATATTCTTAACAATGATTATTCCTAGTCCATATAATCCAAAAAGCAAAATTACCGTCTTCTCACAGCATCTAATTGACGATCTGAAATTGCTTTAGGATGAGGGAGTGCCTACGTATGACATTTCATTGAAATAGAACTTTGTTATGCGAGCTACTCTTTTGTGGACCACCAATGACTTTGCTGCATATGGAATGCTATCAGGTAAGCAATCATTTGGTAGGTTGAGTTATCCGGTTTTCATGAACAACCTCAAGGCATTTTATCTCAAGCATGGGCCACAGAAGATTTGTTGCTTTGATTGTCATAGATAATTCTTACCCCTAAGGCATCCTTTTTGCCAAAATAGGAACAACTTCTTGAAGAATGTTATTGAGAAAGGAATCTCACCTAGACACTATTATGGAGATGAACTTTTGTACAAGTTTTGAGACAACCAATAGTAACAACAAGTTGGGGGAAAGTTTCTAGTGGTTATGGTCAAACCCACAATTAGACTAAACGTGGCATTTTTTGGGATTTACATTACTAGCATGATTTATCAATCTCACACAACATATATGTGATGCATACAGAGACTAAAGTGTTTGGAAATGTGTATAACACAGTTATAGATGTCAAAGACAATATGAAGGTAAGGAGCAATTTAACTAAATATTGTAAGCATCCAAATTTGGAGTTGCAAGAATTAGTTAATGGTAGAAGTGCAAAACTGAAGGCACTTTATACACTAAAAGCCCGTTTGAATGCGCTTGTGAGCAGGTGTTTCAAGTAGAAGTGATTTTTTTTAAAAAAGTAAGTATTTAGTTTTTGGATGTAATTATGCATAAGTGGTTTTATTAAAAAAGTATATGTCTTGCGTTTGGATACAAAAATATAAAAGAACTTTTGAGCATATAAAATTACGAAAAATTGCTTATAAAAGTTTTTTTAGAGAATTTGTAAAATATTTTAGGGGTATATTTGTCCAAAAAATTACTGAAAATGACATGTAAAAGTAGATGAAATTGTTTTTTTTTTTAAATAAAATTTTCTCAAAAGCCCACTCAAGTACTCATTTTACAAATAATCACTTTTTATTAAAAAAAAAAAAGCTACAAAAAGCACTCCCAAATGGCCTCTAAGTGTTAACCAAAAGAAAGCCGTTTGTGAATAGGTGTAAAGTCTGAAACTTCCTCATAGATAAGTATCCAACTTATGAAGATATGTCAATGCTAATTCGTAGACTTGAACCTACATGAAAAGTTATTATTGTCATGTATTTATAAAAAGACTCCTACTGCTACCCCTCACCCTCCCCTCAGCCCCTGACGTTGATGATGTGTCAAGTGATGACATTTGATATATTTATTCACATAATAACTTTATATTTGATGTAATTTATATACCTTTTGTTATTCTACTTACTAATATATTCAATTTGATCCACTCTGGTCTGTTTTTGCTATTTTTGAAAGTTACAGATTAATGGATAAACCTAAAAATGAATTTTAATTACATTAGCAGTCAATGGTCAGTTTTCACATAATTTCTCATAGCTTAAGGCATTTTGCTTTCAAAAATTCTCACACCCGTAGTCCATGAGAAATTATCTGTGAGACATTGAAAATTTTCATGATCACAATCCTTAAGAAAACTAGAATTTCTCTCGGATAGGTATTCGTGAGAAATTTCCCATCACATTAAATCAGTGAGCAATTATGCGAAAAAGTCATGAGAATGGATCACAAATTTGCCACTTTTCTCTTAGAATGCTTTGTTGTTTCTCACAGAATACGTTTGTGAGAAGGATTCTCAAGACTCGTCTTATTCGACAAAAATTCTACGAAAAATTCTTGCGGATGTCATTCTTTGTGAGAAATTTTTGTTTCTTACTGGGATTTGTGTCGCGGCCATAAATTGGTGAAAAATTCTACTATAACATCGTTTCTCATGGATTTTTGAGAAGTTTCTGACAAATTGTGTTCGTGAGAAGAATGGTGTTTTCTTGTAGTGAGAATTGATCTTAAAATTTAAACCTAAGTAATTAAAATAGAAAGCACATTTCTTTTTAACAACTAGATCAATCCTTGGGTTACGGGATTCTTTAACTAATGACTAATCCCTATGGCTAGTGACAAGAAAGAAACCAACATCATGAAAAGGAGTAACTTTGAAACGTGAAGAAGAATCGCAAACAGAAGGCAACAATTCCTTGAACCAACCCAATTGAATTATGAGAGAATCATTGGTGGCAACATTATGAATACCCTTCTCTTCAAAGAAACCAACATCCATCGCGGTTGCTCCTATCACCGCAAAATTCACCCCTTCCTCTTTCTTCCAACCTTTCACTTTTCCATTCTTAATTCCCAGGTATGGTTTAACCAATGGAATCCCAAGAGACTCAGCTGCACAACCCAGAACCCAATAATTACAGTTTAATTAACACAGTAACACAGAAAGACTTTTTTTTTTTTGGCAATGATCAGAGAAACAAGCCAAACTCAAAATCCAGTTATAATATATCTATAAGAATTAGAGTCTGTATTTGAGCCCATTTGGATGGATTTTACTTTTAAACATGTGCTTCAAACATAAATATTTTTATTAGAAAAAACAATTAATTTACATTCGAATGCAGTAACACAGAAATACTTTTAATCGTAAAAAATCGTTTAAATGCAAAAATATAAAAATACTTTTATATTAATAAAATTATTAAAAATAATATGCAAAACCAGTTTTTCTGTATTATATTTGGATGAAAAATCACTTGTTACAAAATTTAAAAATATTTTTAAATTAAATTTAAATTTATAATATATATCATTTAGTTAATTTTTATTAAAAAATTAAAATTAAAATTTTTATAATTTATTTTTAATTAAATTTAAAATAATAAGATATTGAGTGAATGGGAATTTTAAAATTTGATCCAGGGTAATTATGCTCAAAATAACTCTCTCTTCTCCTACAATTATTTTTATAAAAAATTACTATTTTCAGAAGTCCATGCACTGTAAACTCATAAATGTTTTTTATTTTTAGAAAGAGTAACTTTTAGAATATAAAAAAAAACCTATAGAAACGGGTCTCTTAATACCAATCCGTTGGACTATCGAAGCCCGATTTTAAAAACTTTGAGCTTGAATTTAGTATTTAAGTCAAGAGACTGAGTTCGGAAAAAATTTTGAACGTCTACGAACCAGCCTAGTGCAATATATAAAATAATATATTAATGTTTCTCTTCTTATAATAAAAAATACTCTCTAAATAAAGTGAAATAAGATGTGTTATAAAATACAATATATAAAATTAGTGGCTTCTTTTTATATTCTAAATGAGTTTCATTATTTTTATAATTAATCTAGTTTCTTTTTTGAGGTAATTATTACCAAACAACTTTAGAACCTATAAAAGTATATCCATCTCATAATCTTTTAAAATTTGAAAATATCTAAAAAATTTCAAAAAGTCAAATTTAACAGAGAGAGAGGGGTAAGTCATTCAAAATCAATTTTACACTATAGCATAATTTTTTTAAAATAAGTTTTTCATAAAATTCTTCGTTAGATTAAAATTTCATATCATGAAAATCATATGTTCACATAAAACTTTGTTTAATTTAAAGTTATTTTGTATCCCATTAATATTTTATAAAATTAACGTACTATATAAAATCATATAAAAAAAAACTATTTGATCACTGATCCTTTTAAAATTTGTGTTACCAATAAAATCGATGATGAGACGGCCATCGGAGCACCGTCGACTGGGTTGGCCAAAGTAGGTTTCTCCGTTGGGTGGGAAGAAGCAATGGTGCGACGGTTTTTGGGCCCTGAAATACAAGTTTCCAGTATCAGCAAGGGAGTCACCGAAGCTGAAGATGGATGAGCATCCTATAGTTCTGGGAATGAATGATAATAATGCAGCTACAAGTAACACTACAATCCTTCGTTGTTGCAGAGACCAAAGTGGAGAAGAAGAAGAAGAAGTAGCCATTGGAATTCTTTTCAGGGTTTTCTTTTGGTGTACAGAACACTTTTCATTATATAAGTGGATTACTAGATGGGCAAAATGTCAATACTTTTGTTGCTTGCCTAATTCTATTCAAGTTTCTTTAAAGGCACTTTATACCGTTACTTTCAAATTTTGTTTTAAATCATTTTAAAATTATTCCTTATAAGCCACTTGAGGTTAACAAGTATTATTGGTTGGTTATTGGTTGGATGGGTAGGAATGTGAATAAAAACACGACACTATAAAAATAAAATAAAATCTTATTATTAAATTAGATTTGAACATTTCCAATGGACATGGCTAGTAGGAAGAAAAAGATAGGGTAGAAGATCTCAAAATTACTAAAAAAAATGTTTGCTGTTATATTTCTAATTAAAAAAGTTATATTGTTGTGGAGAAAATATTTCTTATAATGAATTAATATTGTATGAAATCAGTAGTATAAGTGAAAATGAGTCAGGAAATAATTCTAATATTAATTTTATGATGAATCCTAAAGAAGTTCCTTGGCAAGAAATTTCATCAATTAAAATATGATGAAATAATAATACTGAAAAAAATATATATGACAAACTAATAGACTTAGGCCCTGTTTGTTTAGGCTTATTTTGAGAATAAGTTACTTTTTTTCAAAAAATAATGCATTCGGATAAAAATATATCTGTTTGTTTGGGCTTATAGAAAACGGATAAGTTAATAAAAATAGAAAAAATCTCCTATAATGAGAATTTAAAATTTTTAACTTTTACTGATAAGGAGAAAAATAAAAAGAGAGAGAAACCTTCATTTATAAAATTGTTCACCCTACTTTAAATGCCCTTCTAAATTATTGCATCTAAACATAAAATAACTTCTCCTTAAAAAAAAAGTCATTCTTTCTGTAGGAGAAGAAGAAAATGCATTCTCTGATAAGCCCAAACAAACAGCCCCTTAATAGTTTACTGGTACTAGAGTTATCTCTAAAGTTGAGGATTACAGTTTCAACTTTAGTCAGAAATAAAATAATAACAAAAGATATGCTAGTGCTACAAATTTTTAGAGATTTTTTGCTGTTTTAGAGATACACAATCTTTGAAAAAATTGTGATGTCGTGTTAGAGGTGGCAAAATAAATCTAACTCGATGGACTGATTCGTATTAAATAAAAAATTAGTAGGGCTGATGCCCTCAAAAAATTTGGCTTTTTGGCCCGATCCGATGTGGCCCTTGGCAAAAAAAAAAACCTACAATCTTGTTGAATCTTTTGTAGTATAATGGTATAAGAATCTTTGTATGAGAGAATTATTACTTGGATCTAATGTTATTATGTTAGTACCTTCATGTGATCAAGAAATGCCTTTTTTATTTATAGGTTAATTATTATTTTATTATTAAAGTTAAAAGATATTTTTTTTTTTAGTATTACAATAAGAAAGTGTTCATATTAATAATTTGAGAAACAATACCTCTCTCTCTCTCTCTCTCTCTCTCTCTCTCTCTCTCTCTCTCT
>JASKGM010053370.1:0-19394 GCA_034509205.1 Ceratonia siliqua
ATTTCATTGCCATCAGACAAACTCTATTGGAATCATACCATTTCTCATGGTAGGCCTTCTCTGTAGCAGTAGAATTATCAGTAAGGTCTGCGGGCTTAGTCTTCTTAAGAGACATGTCTTCCTTAGCCAAAGCTAAGTACATATCAAGGGACTCCTTTCAGTCATCAAAATTAGCCTCATTCAGAGTTTTCACTGCTGATAGTTGCATGGGTACAGAAGCCGAGGAAACAAAATTAGGAAACATTAATTATGTGTGTGCAGCATAATTATAAAACAAAATTTCCTTAAAAAAAAACCCAGCTTATGCAACTATATTTACAAAATTGTTCATCATAATCCTGCCTAAGGGTCCTGAATTACAATGAACCAAGAAAACTCATTGCACACCACAAATATTTGGCTCATGAAAGAACTAACACAAGAATGTACTCAATATCTCCATACCGATAGGGTACAACAGACATTGAAATATTAGACATTTATTCCTGATAGACTCATAAAAAATATAGATCAACACAAAAAATTATATTGATAATGTCACACCGATAGGGTATGTCCATTGTTTCCAAAATCTCATTAAAAATAAATAAATAAATAAACAAATATTAATAAAAAAAACACTTCATATATGCCAAAATAATAAAAAAGATACATCGAATCATCACTGTAAATTATCCGAATATGGGCTTATCATATATTATTATGTAGATCATGAATCTAGGGATTTTTAGACAACAAAAAATCCAATTTGGAGTTGGCACACTCTCCCATGCGCCAGGACCGAGGGTGGTCATGCCACTTCATCTTCAACCTCAAACTTAAGAAATTTTCAGGTATTTTTCATACGCGAGCAACCAACTTTGATGCTACGTATCTCCTTCATTACTTGTTCAACTTGGACAAAATTGGTACCATTAGAAAGCTTGCAACACTAAATTTCTAACCATATATGGCTCGCACACAATGGAGGCTTGAAGAGAAAACGCCCAGCCTCGAAAGTTAGGTGGTTGGTTATGGTTTTTCAGCAACTTTGATTTCAATTTTCTCACTAATGGGTTATTCGATTTTCACCAAATTTTAACCACATCCTCTATATCATATAGGTTTCATTTAGTGTAAAAATCACGGCCTAACATTGTCTCTATCAGATTATGCCATTAATGAAACTCCAAAGTCTGAAAATGAACATATATGCAATTGTCATAGCTTTGGTGCATTTTAACAAATTAAACATAAACGAAAATATACCGAAAACCATGAGGATAGAAATTCGAGCCAAACTAGGATCTGATACCATTTGTTAATACTACTTATGCATAAGATGAGAGATTACAACAACAACAAAAAATTAATAAAACATACTAACTGTCACAATGTGACGGCCGGTGAAATAGCCATCATTTTATGACTTCGAGGCACGTAAGGGAAAACGCAGAGAAAATTTGGAGTCACCACCAATTAATTAGAAGGATAATTGGAATCCTAAAAAAGAAAGGAAAACTGGCCCTCGAAACCAGAGGAAGGGTTTGGGAGTCTAATTACGCGTAGGGAAGGTGTTAGGCACCCTACAACATTCGTCCCTAAGGACGGTTATCCTAAATTGTTTGTGCTTAATAATTTTACTGTATGATAATTGCCCCATTTATTAATAAAATAATATTGAACAAAAGATGGAAAAATAAATAACTAGACCTGCCTTACCAAGTAAGTGCCTACGTACCCCAAAAGGGATCAAGGTCAACGTAATTCGAAATTGATTAATTAGCTAAAAGGGATTAGGACACTTAGGGAAAATTAAGTTCCACCTAAAGCCTAGATAGCGGGTTAAAACTTTGGAGAGAATATATCTCTACTAAAAGCCTGTAAAAATTGAGACTTTGGGAAAATAAAATTTCACTGAAAGTCTAAGGAAATTAGGATATTGGGGAGAAATAATCTCCACTGAATGCCTATGAGAGTTGAGACTTTGGGAAAATAAGATTCCACCGAAAGCCCAAAAAAACTGAACTTCGGAGAAGATAAACTTCTACTGAAAGTCCTTTAAGGATCCTAAACATTGGGGAGTGAGTAGCTCCACTGGACGTCATAGAGATCAGGACTTCAGAGAAGATAAATTTCTATTAGAAATCCCCTAAACATTTATGAATGGTGGTTTTATTGCCCTTAACCAAATTTTAGATTATCCAATTTCGTGCCAAAACTGAAATTTCTAGAAATATTGGGGGCAAAATATAATTTACGAAAATTATAGGTCAAAAATGTAATTTATGAAAAGATAGGGGTTAAATCGTAATTTATGAAAATATAAGGGTCAAAAATGTAACTTATGAAAATATAAGGGTTAAAAATGTAATTTATGGAAAGATAGGGGTCAAATCGTAATTTATAAAAGATAGGGGTCAAATTGTAATTTATGAAAATTATGTGTAAAAATATAATTTATGAAAGTTGTGGGTCAAAATGTAATTTATAAGAAAGTTATGAATCGAAATATAATTTTTCATTTTAGTATTAGGACATGAATACCCCTTTTTGCAAGTATTATGACTAAACTGATATTACTAAGACACTTAAATCAGAATCTCATTCACAAAGACAGAATTTTATTTAATTCTTGCAGGCATGTAACTGGGCCCTTGGTGCCAGCGTCTTTTTTAGAAGCATTGGGCCTTTGAAACCCTTCATTAATTTGGGCATTTGAAATCTCCCCAGGGATTTCAAATTTTGTTTTCCTAGGCTATTTCGATTTAGCATTTATTTTTATTAGTGCTCAAACAAGAAGAAATAAAGGTGCCAAATAAAGATTAACTAAAACCCGGTGACAGCAAAATACAGAAATCAAGAGAGTCCAATGCATCCCAAATCCACATGTAACCATAGTCCTGGTGGGCTTTCAATTTGTAAGGCTTCAGTAAAATGAATTTTATCATCCAAAAGGGGACCATACCTTCAGTTGTAATAGCATTGTTCAAACAAAATACGAAATAGACTTGCTTTAATTGAAACCTTATCTTAGAATAAAGAACACCATAAGGTTCTTCCATCTAACTAGTCCTAGAACGCATTGTTAATACCTTTTCTAAATCAAAACAAAACCCACATTGGATTGATAATTTGGTGCAGCATTTAAATCAAAATTGAGATTCCTTTGGCCATGAAAGATAAACTCGACTTAGCTTCAGGAATACCTAGCTTAGACCAGTAGCAATACTTCCCTCTACCTCTCACTCCTACTGAATACAAATGATAGGAAGTATGTTATCCCTTCCCGGCAAGCATGAAATACCATCAGGTTTGGCCCAATTTTCCATTCAATGAGGGAATTAGAGAAAATCAGCACAAACCACATCAAGAAAGAAAACCCGAACAGAGAGGGCTGTGCATTTTGAGTCTCCAAAGACTTAGTATAATGGAAATGTTAAAAGAAAGCGCTAAACGATTATCACCCTCAGAATTCCCATGAACACAGTTTGCCAAAAAAATGTGATTAACATCCAAGGAAGATTTCATAACAAATTCTAATCGTAATAGCATATACGCCCAAACAGGAATGTCATATTAACATGGAAACAGTAGGGATGGAAAGAATTACATGAACCACCAACGAATGACTCTGTCTTTGGTAAGCCAATCCTCAGCACAGACTATCTCTTACAGTAATTTGGGAGATTTAAGTTGAAAAAGAATTACCCGTAGATTAACACATCCTTTTGCTATAGTCCTCGGGCCATTCTCCTGAACCCCGGTATCTCGCTCTCGTCCCCCTCTGATTTTTGGGTTTTTCTTCTCTCTGATTCAGTGGTGATTCCCCCCTCTCTTTGAACGCCATCGGCTTGGTTTATATCCAAAAGAAACAACCAAATCCCCTTGCTTTCTATCACGATCCCAGGAACCCAGCTGACAAGCAGCCACACGCCACCATGGCAGAGTCGACTGTCGCGCATGGGAGAGGCATCAGAGGGGACCAAAACAGAAGCAACAACTGGGTTGGGTGTGATTATTGGAAATGGAGAAACCAAAGGAGAGCGCTGGCCAAGAGTGAAGAAATAGCAGCTAGAGTGGAAAAGGAGCAGCCTCTGGGCAATACAGGAAAGAAGACGCAGGGGCAGAGAGGCAAAGGCTTCATCTCCCGCACGTGAAAGGGACAAGACATCAGAAAGGGTAGAGATAGGGAATCCGGGTTACGGGTCAAATCCTGGGCTAAACCGGGTTCTAGCTGAGTGGGTTTTGGTGGGCTAAGGGAAAATTGGGCTAGGAGGGAGATTGGGCTTGAGAGGGTTGTTAAGCCAGGACATTTTTTTTTTGTTTATTAATTTTTTTCATTTATTAATTTATTCTTGTTTATATTTTATCATTATTGTTATTATTATTATTTATTATCTTTTCTTTTTTTTAAAAAAAAAGACATCCGGACAAAATCAGGTGTTTACACTAACCTCCAAAGGAAGAACCAATTGGATGCATTGATAAATTAAATGATGAACACATTTGCTGTTAATAACAAAGAGAAGAAAAACAACAACTAATCCAATGGAAAGAATTAGTTGATAGAAGGAAAATATGTAGAGGATTTGCAACTTACTTTGCCTAACACAAGAAAAAAAAATTCAGAGAAGAGGGAGAGAGAATCCAGTGAATACCCAACGTGTATTTCTTAAAAAAATGCAATTACCATTATCTTTTAAAAAAAAAAACTGCTAAACAATTTTACTAAAGTAAAAGATAACTCCCATCTAACAAATTATGGTTTAATTAATTAACTCTATGAGTTAATTAACTAAACTATTAAAATGAGTCTCTCTTCCTTTAGTCAGCAAATGTGATAGGAAACTAACTAACTACGAAACGGGCTACGAGTTGGGGCCTTTACCCAATGGGCTTGTAAGTAATCCAACCAATCATAAATTACCCACATTTTATTGGACACAATCCATCTTAGTTGAGTTTTAATCAAAGACTGATCACTTAATTAATTCTGTAATTGGACTGATGATTAATTAATGTTAATCCACAAAAATTATTAAATTAATTTAACATATATACCTAATCCTATGAGAGTGATGGTTTATTATGAGCGATGAGATGAGCAATTTATTACCATTGGATTAAAATGGATGACGAGGATTAAAAGAGTCATTTGACAGCCATGTGCCATCCAATTTTCATCTCCCACGCGCATATTGTTGTGTTACGTATACATACCCATTCGTCTGACCATTTACCTGAGAAGTCATGTTTCTCCTCTCTCTTTGTCATCTCTCTCCATTTCCTTCTAGTTTCTTTATCTGTTAATCTCTGCTTTGGAGTGAGGGTGATGCCATTTCTACAATCTTCTTCAAATTAAAACATGAATATGAGATATTGAAGTGTTCTGGTTCGCCTTGCTTGAGGAGAGAATATGAGCTTCAAAAGGACCACTGAGCAATGCATAAGAGAGAGAATGTTAGAGAGAGAAAATAATGATCCCAAAAGCCGGTGAGCATGGTGACGGTGCCATGGAGAATATGGGGAACACAACAACAACAAAATTGAGGGGCTTGATGTAAAACAGATAAATGGTTTCCTTATGATTTTTTAAGATAATTTTTCTTTTAAAATATGAAAGAAATTTTAAGATGGTTAGAAAAATTTTCCAATAAAAAAAAACTTAGTTGGAAAAATTTTCTAAAATTTCTATTCAAACAAACATAGCCTCTATTTAATTTTTCTTATCAAACCAATGCAAGTTGTTGGTTAGCTTAGAAGAATTCCATCCATGAAGTTTGGTAATATTTGTGTGGTTTGATAAATAATAATAATCAAAGATGGGATCAACATTGATAGAAAAGACATGATAGTTTCTAACTCCACTTTAAGTTCTTGAACCATCTCCTGCAGCTGGAAAATGGCTCTCATTGTTTCTAGCTGCCTTTGAGTTCTTGACCCATCTTCTACAGCTTGAGCTATCTTCTACAGAGAGAGATAAGGAAGATGACGAATGGGTATGTGCATGTAACAAAACAATATGTGTGTGGGAGATGAAAATTTGGTGGCACTGTCACATGTGTGTTTAATTACTCTTTTAATCCTAGCCATCTATTTTAATTCAATAACCATAAATAATTCCTCTCAACTCTCATAATAAGTCATTCTCTCATAAGATCATATATATATATATATATATATATATATGAAGCATTCATAAGGTAAGATTTTTAATCTAAACTAGAATACGAGATACTTTATTTCTATAGAGATTTCATATTTGAAGCAGCCAAGAGGAAATCCCTCGCACTTTTTTAAGAATTGAGCTGCCTCTTTCAATTTAGGTTTGTTCTATTTAGTTGTTTACCCTAAATGTTTACGGTACAAGCATGTGTTTTAAAATTCTTAAAATATCCAAGCTTGTAAATAGATAGAAACAGAACACATAGGCAAATAACTCACAATTAGAAAGACAAGTAAAATAGATAATACTTTTACATACCTATTGTAATCTCTCTAATCTTATAATATACTTCCCAACCAAGTGCACTAGCCTTATATTCTTTGGAAAGTATCAATTCACGAAATATATGGTGAATAAACTTAGTGATTAGAATAAAATAAAAGATGAAAGAAAATAATTGAGAGCTTTCAAAATAAATTAAAAAGCTTTCTTTTTCCCTTCTAGTATGACGTGTAGAATTCTATGAAGGCACTCAAACATAACTCACTTTTACTCTTAGTATTTTTCTCTCAAAAACTTGAGGCACTCTCAAGGTGTTTTCTCTCTAATAATTTTGGCCACAATGAGAGAGGGGTTAGGTTATATTTATACTAACTTAACCCTGGGTCATTCCTTTGAATTCAAAAATATCATTCTCTAAAATTTAGGAATTCCATAAGCCTATTAGAGAGAATAGATAATTAAATTATCTAATTAAGTTATCAATTAACAATTGTATTATTCAATTATTAAAGTCATATTTTATTTAACTCTTAAATAAAGCATGTGAGGCTTTCTAATTGATCATGATTGAATATAAAATTCAAATAATTGTATTTAACTAAATTTTTTTGACTTAATTTCTCGTAGTGAATGTAGGTTACCTAAGAAATTAAAACTTTATTAATTTCTAATCATTTATTCAGTAGGATAATTAGAAGGGAATCAATTCTCCTCCTTTTGGGCGTGTATCTCTCCATCACATGGGATGCGGTTGTCTTACAAGTTTGAATAATTCAAACTTTACAACTATATTAGGATAAATAATTACTTAAATTAATTTTTTTCTAATAAGATGATATAGTCGAAAGCCTTAATTAAATGAGAATTTTATTTTATTTTAATTAACTTCTTCAAATTAAATATTTGAACAATTCAAATATTAATTTAAAGTGGTTAAAACAAAATTAATTATTAAGACGAAGGTTGTCTTAATTGAGACAACACTTATCTTAATTCAAACAAATATTTATATTAAAATTTTATTATTTAATTAAAACAACACTTGTTTAAATTAGACAATTAATGTGAGAACTATTTTTGAATTATTTTTGTCTATTTAGTAACAAAAATATTTCTCACATTTTCAAGCGTGAATATGACAACATTTGTTCTAAAATAACTTTGTTTAAATTAAGATGACTCTTATCTTAATAAAGATATTAGCTGAAATGTTATCAATTAACTTCATCTTAAATTTATTACAACTTAATGTGATTGAACTCTTTAAAATTAGGTGGAGAATCCGTTTGAACATAAAAATTTCGAGTTCTAATAAATTTAAGATTATTTAATCTCATTAAGATAATCATTTTATTAATCATGAAGTCATTTCACCAAAGACTCATGATTGCACTATGGATAATTCCTAAAATTGCAAGAAGTCAATGTTGAACATTGATTTGTCTAATTTGTAAATCTTGTGTTTATGAACCCTTGTCATTTGACAAAAGTAAAATTATTATTTTACCTTTTATGCCAATATTATCGCATAGTCTCAGATTTCATCAAATAATTGACTAGATAATCTTTTAGAACTTTTCTAAAATCATTTTGAAATGATAAGTAGCTAATTCATCATTTTACTAGGTCCATATATGTCACTTGTTTTTCTGAAATCATCAAAAGTGATATAATGTTATGAACTATATTTTCTATATTTATGTTCCCAGATGTTCACTCCCACAATGATCCCAATATTCAGAGTCTTGACCAATATCACATAATGGTCATGCCCATAGTATATCAAAGATCTTAATGGTTATGAATACAAATTCATAATCCATCAAGATTTCGGTTCTGCTACTAGTGAATGTAATGCGTGAGTTCAAGTTCAAAGCAACAATATTGACTTAAATTTGATATATATCACTTGATTCTAATTCAATAATGTCATTACCAGAAATCTACTATTTCAATGATTTGATATTCATCATTCTCTCATAAAAGAATCTCATTCTTTCTATGAAAGTAATTCAAATATTACAGTGTTAATTGAATAGAATAACTAGATCTTTTCAGTGACTGTAAATATTATTTTAGATTCATTTAAGATACATATATCATTTTGCATAATTTTTAAACTAATGTATCTTAATCTATTAAAATCTATTAACCTTAATAGATAAAAAATAAAATTCACATAAATAAATTATTTATTATTAATATTAAAATATATTTACATTAAATTAAAAAATATAATTTACTTGAACCTAACAAGATTCCGTTTAATTCGGGGCATATTCACATCAATCAATAACAAATGAACATATCCATAAACATTTCACGAAGACATTTCACAAACGAAGACGCCAGCTTTCAAGTCAGCGATGCTGCAAATATAGAAAATGCACCTACTGATGAGAAAGGTACCAACAAGGTCTGCATTCTCACGAAAGTCCATAATCATGTTATTAGTTGAGGCAAAAATCATACCCTTGTTTTATTTAGGATAATTTATTATAATTTCTCATTTGATAATATAACACCGACACTTTATTTTTGAAACAACACTTCCTCTCTTTATGAATGTATACAAAGACCAATTTACCTTTAATCTTAATATAATAAATAAATGAAAAACTAAGATAATTTAATCTTTTAACACTTTTATAAAGAAAATAAGTTTTATATTCCTAAATCTGAAGAAATATTATGATAATTCATCCTTTTATTTAAAAGCACTAAGGAGATCTTGTGGCCTTTTGGGTCCCCCAAGTGAACTAAAGGTCACCAACTTCCTGTGGAACCCCTTGACCTAAGTAAAAGGGCATTATACTATAACTAGAATATAATAGCCAGCAAAATGAGTTATATAGTTCAAGGTTACCTAAAATGTCTTGCTTTACTCCACCCATCGGAAAATTATAAACTCTCATTTTACAAAGATGGTAGCGTTGCTCCACAAGGTTAAATCGACTGAAATTCAGATTATGAATCTGAAAACCTTTTTTGAGTTTTAAATATAAAGTCAATATCTGTTGGAAAGAAAGAAGATAGTACTCACCAACATTATATTGTTACACAAAGAAATCAACTGTAAAACCTAACCCTTTGGCCAAAAAGGCAACAATAATGTTAATCAGGAGACTCAAACACGATTGTAGGCCACTGACTTGCTGAAAAGCTGCCGGATGTATATGACTTGCAGTGCACTGACAAGAGCCAGTAGAAGGTACTCTCCTACAGTGTAGAATATAACACGCTTTCGTGTACTCTCGTTTGCTGCATCAGAACCAAATAGGAAGTTGAGTCATGTGGAGGTAGCTGCTGTGTTCTTAAGTAATATCTTGCGTTTTAAAAATGGTGAAAAAACCGACAAAAAACAGGACACTTAGCAATAGATATCATATGAACTTGTTGGTATGCTAAATCAACAATATCAGATAACAGTACATAGTTCATAAACTAGACACTTTTGTGGAAATTTGAAATTTATACATAAATGATATGCTGTACAAGACAGAAATCAACAATCTGAGAGAGAGATCTTACCGATGTAAAAAAAGAGGATGCCTAACTATACTTTCTAAGAAAACACTTTAAAGATTACTTGCAAAATATAACAGGAAATACTAAATATAATGTTTCTATTGGTTTTGTCTACATGCATGTTGACAAGAACACCCAATCCCTGGGGTAAGTGATGTTTGCTATAACCAAAGCCACCTTTGGTAGCATGTTACTATGCCTTTTTTAGGTTTGCCATGCTTTCCAGAATATGAAAACACTGTTGAATCTTCCTAATGGCCACGGAATTTAGTCATACCCAACACACATCTGCAGGATCTGGAAGTCTATGTAGATCTAACGTTAGCTATTGTACCATATAATTAAAAAGGACCACCTAGATACATAAAGTGTTGTCAATGGTATATAGCGTATTGTGGCATGCCCCTGAACTGCCATGGCGACCGCTATAGTGAGGCAAGGAAGCAATTTTTGAAATAATGTAGAACTTATTAATTACATATATAACGGGTGAATAAGAAGTTTTAATATCTTATATCATGGAAAATCACAAAATGAAAATGTAATTAAACTGAGACAAAGAAACCCAAAAAAAAATATGAGGTCTGCCAGCAGTTTAAGAATAAAATGTGGAAAATGACCAAAGAACTGAGCCTGATGTTGGATGAAAAATACCCCAGACATCATTTCGAGATGTTCTGTACTGATTTCAGGAAAGAAAATCATCAATAAAGATGCCTCTTCACCCCAAAGATGCAGCGACTGTGTGAGTTTCTAGTGTTTGCTCTGCATTATTTAGATTTTTAGGTCTTACTTGTGTTATTTCTACTCAGATAAGGTCGAATGACCCTTAAACCCCCCTTAAAATCAGAAGACCATCGGTTGATGTGAGAAAAAAAGAGGTGAAATCTGCAACTTTCACTTTGGCGGAAGCCATAGCGCCATTATGGACTGCCGCCATACTAAGGCCGCCACACTATGGAGGATTTAAGATGGGGACCCTCTTTGCTGCCATGCCATTCCGCCATTGACAACACTGGATACATAAACCTTCTTTGCCAGTCACTAATGTTGTCAAATAGATAAACATAAAATTTCTGATGTCTGGGAATTTGTTAGAACCCAGGGGTAAAAAGGGCATAGAAAATAGGCGAGTGGTTATGTGGAGAAGTTAAGGGAAGTTGTGGGGAAGTTATGTAATATTATTCTATTTAATAGAGAATGAGGCGAGGGAAAAGGCAGGCAAAATATTTGAATGGGAATTGGGGAGAGTCATGGCCTCTCGAATTGCTAGGAAGGGGAGTGTCCAGCCACTCGAGGTGCCGGGTTTGGGTCTTGTTCCATGAGTATTGTGTTGTGATTCTGGTGTCAAGTGTTGTAATATATGTTATTGAATATTTATACAATATAAATACAGTATTTCTATCTATTTCCATCTCTATATTTCTTGGTTCCCAACAGAATCATCCCCATCATGAAGAGAAAACAAACAAAAATGCATCCATGAATTATATCAATGCATATAAGCTTGCAAGAAAAATGCCACAACCAATTGACATTAGCCAAACTTCTCCATGCAGACCAGAACAATTCATCAAAAATGAAATAACTTACTATGACGATGCCGTGCATCACGAGCTCTCAAGTACTTTTGCTCAGCTGTAACAGATTCTAGTGCCTCTCTGAGCTCAGCAATTTTAACATTTATGGGGTCCAAGTGCTCTGCAAAAGTTCACCAATCAAAGTTAAAAGGAACCCAGAAAAAAAAGGGGGAAAAACACTTAACTAGCATTGTTCTTCACAACTTCAAGAAGTGCCTCATATTAATAGTAAATGACTGCGCTGTTCATGATACAGTTCATGACCTATACATATAGAAGGCAATATGATAACAGAATCTACTAATAAAACTAGCTAACAGAGAGAGTGTACCATTTTTGGCAAGGTCATGCTCAGTGGGAATATGGCCAACATGAATGTAGAAAGAAACAGTCTCAGGCGTGGAGTAAGGGTTATGAAAACAGAATTTATACATTCCACTTCGTGGGGCTTTAAATTGAAACTTGTCGCCAGAGCTTCCCTTGGTAGTGTGGACTGTATTACCTCCAGGAGATGTCACCTGCAGATAACTACAAATTTAGGTTAACTGAAAAGTAAACTTTATGTAACAATATGCAACTTTAGGTCGGTCATTCTGAAAGCTAATGATGACCAATAAGCTACAATAGGTTCATGCAAATCAGGAACCAATGATGGCTCCCAATCGACTTCCTAGCATGGTTGTTAGCACACATCATTTTCCTAAAGCCCTTGATGCAGAGGTTACCAAAAGACCTCCAACAACTTGTAAGGTAGTACTGAAGCCTCAGGGTCTCAAACTGCACTTTTCAGTGGATTAAAATGCACAATACAGGAAAAGAAATATATTTTGGTGAAGAAAACTGATAGACCCCACATTTTTAATACATCCTCTAGAAGAGAGAAGGGTAAAAAGGCCATCAATCAAATGGGTGACTTCCAGCAACACTTGGATGCCATCCCGTGTGATGAGCATGTAGTGGAACCTGCTAGGGTGGAGGGCCTGCTGCATGACAGCATGAAGGAAGGGAAAGAGCATTTAAAAGAGAAGGAAAAGGCCATTGAGGAGGCATGAGAGTTGTGACTGGTGTTGGGGAGCCTAGCATCCATTAATGGCTAGTTTGGCCTAGCTTCTGCTAGGATTAGTGCTATAAGCTGCTGTTGGGAGTGTGTTTGTTCTTATTTTGTTGTTTCAAGGAAGGATCCTATTTACCTTCATTCCTAGTGTTGTTTTGCATCTTTTCCAGTGTAACACAGGGTGTTAGTGCACTGTTTCAATCAATGTATCCATATTTTACCATCATCTGAGTTACTCTTTTTATTTCTGCCACTTGGGTTACATCAAAAACCAAGGCTTTCCATTTAATATCAGCAGTCAGCATGAGATATTTTTTGCTTATCCCTTCCCTCACCTATCATCAGTCATCACTTTCTACATTTCATTTTGCAGCCTGACTTTGCTCCAAATTCTTCAGCATTTCTCTTTTCAAAAGAATTTTGGAGAACAAATTCCCCCAATTTAAAGTGTATAATATATTGGGAGAAAAAACTTCACTAAATTCTTGCTCTTTTTCTTTCCCAATAATTGTTGAATAAATTTATAACTCTTGCAAACATGTTGATAGAATTTCAATTTCTCACTCCTTTAACGCATCACCAAGCATCAGTGATTCAAACCAGCAAAAAATGATACCAGGAAAAAATTTATCTAAAATAAGTACTGATAATTTTGTCTTGGTTATTGTTCATGCAACATATGAGTTTACAATAATTTCATAAATCTTATAGTCATGTTGCATGCTCGTCTAATTTCAATTTATTACACCTGTAATGCATCACCAAGCATCAGTGCTTCAAACCAGGAGAACATGACAGCAAGAGAAATTCTATCTAAAACAAGTACATATAATTTTGTCTTTGTCCCTCCTTCCCCTTCTTTTTCTTTTCTGCAGCTTTCTCTTCACTTCTCGTTCTTCTCTTCTTCCTTCTCTGTTAAGTTGTCACACCCATCCGTTTGAGGCACACTAGCAAATACATAGTCGTCTAAGCAATGAACATGTTTAATTAGAGTTTCAACTTGAGAATTAGGGTTTTTATTTAATTCGGGAATTTTTAATTCTATCAGGTAGGGATTTTCTTTCTATTTGGGTTTAATTCCTATATAAACAAAGAATAAAAACCCTATCTGACCAAATTAAAAACCCTAATTCCCAAACAGAAACCCTAATTAATATGTCTTCATAATGCGTCAGTAGCATACCAAGATAATCAAAACCTTTGAACTGGTACCCGGAACAGCTATTTCAATTGTTCTAGGTGAGAATCCCAGATATCAAAGAAAAATCATAAGACTTGTGGCATAATTTTCTCATTATCTTTACAATTTTCTAATAAACCCAAAGGAGGCTAAAAACGTTTCTTCTTTTACAGATTATTAACCATAACTCAACAAATTAGCCATAGATCACTCGATAATTTGATTAAAGAGGACCTAAAAACCCTGATGAGCAAAAAGGGAAGCGAATCAGAAACACCCATTATAGAATTTAAAATTGCACTCACCGTCAAATCGATGCCGGGGTGATCGGAGCCCCAGAAAATGTCATGGTCGACGACAACAAAGTTCCCAGAAACCGTATCACCCTCGTAGAGCACATACTCGTAGACGCATTCAACGTCGTTTACGGTCACAGATAGCGATTCAATTCGACCGAAAAAGCTCAGTATCAAACAGATCAACAACACCCATGCGCCACTCCTTCTCTTTGTTTCCTCCATCATGTTACTTTTCTTGTTTTCTTTTTTGGGATTTTGATCTTATAATTACAAGAATTCTGGGCGAGTAAGTTTACTTCCTCTCGCTCTCAGATCTTAAAGACTGCAACTTTGAGAGCGTTTCTTCCTTCTCTCCCCAACACAGCTAAACGGCACCTATGGGGACTGTAGATGATGTTTTGCTTTGACGATGTCGTTTACCTGATCTTACGTATGAAACGCAGACAGCTCCAGCTAGCAGTAGCCAATCAAATAAGAAGGAAGATGGGAGTCTTACGGTCAACCTGGTACGACTCTCACGAGTTAGCTTTTTTTTTTTTTTTATAGAATAAAAATTTATAAAATTAAAATGTGATAAAACTTTGCACAATATAATAATTTGAGAATTTTACACTTTTTTTCTTTAATTTTTAGTTATTATTGTAATTTTTTTAATTTATTAATTAAAATATATTACATTTTAAATTATCATAATTTAATCAAATTATTTATTATTATTTAATTAAATATTAAAATTAATAATTTTATTTAACATGAATTAATTATGTAATTAAAAAAATAATAATTTTATTATAAATAATAATATAAATATCTTAAAAATAAATAAAAATAATATTTAATTAATTTTTATTTTTAAGAATAAAAATAAAAATTAATTAAAAATTTTATCTTATTTATTTTTAAGATATTTATATTATTTTACTTAATAAATTATTATTATTTTTTTATTAAATTTTTTAATTATATAACTAGTTCATTTTAATTAAAATCATTAATTTTAATAATTTGACTAAATTGTAAAAAGTTAAAGTGTAATGAACAATAATTAATAAATTATAAAAAAAATTATAATAATAACTAAAAATTAAGATAAAAAAAATATAAAATTTCTTAATAATTTATTTTTAAGTATATATCAATTAACATCACAAAATATATTATTAAATTTAAAATTTGAGACGAGTCAATCTTCAAGCTAATCTATTTTGATTTCAATTTTATAAATCTTTTTTGGTAATAAAATACTAAAATATTGCGTTTTATTATAGAAATAACTATTATATTGTGTTTCTTGATACATTATATTCTTATATATATAGTGCCCATAGGACATCATATTTCTCATTAGTGCTAACGATACTATGTAAAGATAGAAGGTGCCTGGACACCAACGAAGAATATATGTCAATAGGGCATTATATAAAAATTCTATGTTCTAAAACATATTATATAATAATTTTATCCCTAAAAAATCCATTTTGATAATACTAATTTGGAATAAATATTGGAGTTAATCAAAGGCGTGAGTTTGAACTTTTTTTAATTTTAAAAGACTCTAACGTAAAACCCAATTCATCTAATGACCAATGGATTTGGAGGAAACAAAACGTGGATGATAAAAAAAGAGGAATGCTACTTTTATAAATAAAATTTCTCATAAATTTCATAAACACTTTATTTCAATTACTCATTATTTCTTTAACTCATCTCACTCATTTCAAAACATTTTTATCATACTTTAAAATGTGTTTATGAGATTTTGAAAGATAATTTTTTTGAGATAAGCATTATTCTAAAAAGAAAAGTTTAATATATTCTTATAGTTTTAATTGATGGAGTAATTTATTATTTCGCCGTTAAGATGTTAAGGTGACATCACTTTATTCTTCTAAAGAATTTTTACAATATATAAATACTTTAATCATATAATATATTATCGGTACATATTTCTATTAACCCATAAATTAAAAATTAAAAATTTTGCTTTCATGTAACCATTTCTATCAATTCGTAAATGAAAAACTAATGATGCTTTCATGTAATCGTTAGAGTCCTATCTAACATGTTAAATGATGTCCTAACACTTTACTTAGTTCCATATCAAACCACATCATGCCATTTAAGGCTTAAGGATAAGTGATGCCCTTAAGCCTTTAATGTCATTATTTGATTTTTGGAGTAAGATAAATTATCAAGTTATTATTTAACTTGTGAATAAAAATACTAGCTAGAATACTGACATTATACATATGTAAAATAATGAGTTATCCACGGAAATAGATCCCAGCCTTTGCGCTGGGATCTTTTTCCACTAAAAAACAAGTTCTGTTTCCAAAAAAAAAAAGTTGATATTAGATATGAGCCATCCAAATATTTTTGGATAGCTCAGATCTTAAAAAAATATGAAAAGATTCCAACCAGAAAAGGTTAGAATCCTAATCCGTTATCCATTAACAAGTTAACATAGAGACATAATAGTGACACATTAGATTATTAATGTATTCATATGAGGTAAAAATATCTTTAGAAAAATTAAACTGATATCCCCTTAATCTTTTAGGGATGAAATAGTCAAATTAATTCAATAGTTGGCATCAACTTACCTTAAGTATTATATCACACATGAGCTGCAATCCCCCTTTACCATCTCTCCCATATCCCTCTATTCACTAGTTTTGGCCTTTGGGGCTAAGCAGCAGCCTCTCCCCTTCTTCTTTTTTCCTTCTTTCTATTATTTTTTATTTTCTTATTACAAAATTAATCCTCAAAAAAAAAGAGTGGAGAAGTATATCATTTCTTTATCGCCGTTGGATTTCTTCTAGAGTTTATTAGGGTTTTCTTGGTATATTATATTATTTGTTTATTATGCTCTCTACTCAGTTTGGTGTTTTCTCTCTTGCAACGTCAATGTGTAACATTGATGTGATAAAGACAGTCTAGTTGAGATAGCAGTTTTCATTTTTGACAAAATTGTTGTTTTTATCAAGAGAACTGTCAAGGAAGACAGCCTGGTTAATTGTGTTACATGATAATATAATATTTAGTATCATTTTTATTTTTAAAATGATATCTAATTCTTTTTATAAAAGTGAGAGTAGGGTGTTCATAGTTTGATATAATTTTTTGAAAGTTCTTTAGTTTAATTTGATGAAAAATTATTTTTTCCAAATTAAAAATCAAATCGAACTGCTCTGTCTACAAAATTTTCAAACTAAAAAATTGAAAATTAATTAGTTTTTGGTTGGTTTTCAAAGGTTTGGTTATCAAAATCAGTTTAGTTTGGTTTTGAACACTCTTAAATATGAATATACCAATTTATTTATTTATTTCAAAATCATCTATCTGTAAAATGTTAACCAACTTATCATTGGATAAAGTCCTACATCGTTTGGAATGGCTAGTTGAATATTAAATATAAGTGAGAGGCAATCTTCCATCACAAGTCGGTTTTGTGAAGATGATTTGTGAGGACGAATTATATTACCACGAAAACCAACATGGTATTAGAGCTAGTTCCCAATAAAGGGGGGCGGTAGCCAAATGTGCAAAGCTAAGATGAAATTTATTCTCATACCCTCACTTACGGGGGGAGTATAAGATGTCAATCACTTCACTCCTGGACAAAGTCCCACGCCGCCTAAGAAGTTGATTATGTATCAAATATAAGTGGGAGGCAATCTTCTCCTTGCAAGCTGAATTTGTAAAAGAAATAAAGTTACAATGAAAATCAACGTATATCGATATTAAATTGGTATTTTTGCACATTGATAAAAATGTCGAGTGTCCTTTTATTACTAAGAAACCTCAATAAAAGGAGTTTAATTAACATCCCTAGTATCCAAAAGTTGATATCACAAAACTTCACTAGGCCAATGTAGGAAGTATATATTCTTATTCTTGAAACCGCCCAAAAAAAAATTATCTCAATTGACAGGCAAACTAACTCAAAAATATCATTTCAAAAAAAAAAAAGAGAAAGAATAAATTAGAAGAATGCAGTGTTTTATTTAGAACTAGAGGCCAAATAACCAAGTTGTTCAGCCAAAAGATTTACATCTTCCACATCATCATCTTCTTCAATACCCTCAATATTCAAGAATAAATCTTTCCAAAACACTTGGTCAAAATCTCCATCTCTTATTCTTTCAAGTTCACCTGATCCTTTTATTCCAACACCTTTCTCCACATTTTCTTCTTCTATGTTCATAGCAAGTACTTTAAAATTACTGGGCCCTTGATCAATGGGTGGTCTTCTCTTGTTGGAAAAAACATCTTCCAGTTCCTTTTTCCATTCCTTTTGCTGAACTAATTGTTTCACGAAGTTGGGATTCTGCAGTGCTCTTGCTAAGAAGTTCATCATTTGTTTCTGCCTCTCTTCGCTTTTCTTAAGCCTGCTGATGCAGCAGAAGAACATATGAAAGAGGAAATTAACGAAAAAAGACAATTGAATAAACTCAAATCTTCAATAATTAATATATCAATTTATCATATAAAATGGGTAATATTTTAAATAATTAGAGGCCTATTTATAGACAAGATAAATGAGAATTCCTAATTACATATCCTAACCTAATTGTTTGGATATTAAGATAGTGTCAAATGTTTTTATTGATAATCTTCAAAAAATTATATATGAGCATGAATATAGTATTTAGGCTGAGACTCAGACTCATACAAAAGTATTAAAAATATTCACATATCTATGGGGGTAACAAAATCAAGACCCATTCTTGTCCTTATGCAATCTCCAAATACCCGAATTGATCTATTTAAGAGTATCAAAGCTAATCTAAACTGACCAAACCAAACCAAACCACTTAGAAACTTATCAAAATTAAACAAAAATTTCTTATACATAGGCCTATCTAAATTTTTTATTTATAAAAAAATCAAAGGATAAATTATCTTAATTTTCTTTGAAATTTGGTAGCATAGTATCTTTATTTTAAAAATAATACTTGATTCATTTAAGAATGTAAAAATACTAATTTGCTCTTAACATCAATATGGTAGGTGACTGGCCCATTATGTAGGTTTGTTTGTATGACTCCAACTATGGATTGAGAAACAATGATATATTAGTATATTCACACATTAATAAAAATAATACTTTATATTATATTATCGAATATCTTAAAATAATTTGGTAATTTTTCCACAATAAAAAAAATAAGTAACCATTAATATAATAAAAATAAAAAAATTTAAATGATCACTAATATCCCTCATTAGCATTAACCACTTATTTTATATATATATATATATATATATATATATATATATAGAGAGAGAGAGAGAGAGAGAGAGAGAGAGAGAGAGAGAG
>JASKGM010053381.1:0-19391 GCA_034509205.1 Ceratonia siliqua
TATATATATATATATATATATATATATATAATTTTATTATATTAATATTTTTAAATTTTCAAAGCATTTGGCAAGAAGTGAAATTTGATTTCTTGATCATCACAATATAATGTAAGGGAGTCGTTATACTATTACATCCTTCTCATACACCCCTTACAGTAATTTTCTATTTTTTACCTTTTATCACCTTTTTTTTAATTTTGTATTGTTAGGCTATTTTCTACATCTTGTAATTTTTTAAAATATTTTTGGAATTTTCTACTTTTCTTTTAAACACTGGAGAAATTCCATTGTTACTGTTTCAAAAATAGCTCTTGCTATTATGTACCACCCTTCCCATACACCTCCCATGTAGAATTTTTTTGTTTTTACCTCCCACTACCTTCTTTTTTCTTGACTTTTTTTATTATGTATTATTTGAGCTTCTATGTATGGTAATTCTTTGAGAATTTTTTAAAATATTTTTATTTTTATTTTTGAAATTTTTTACTTCTTCTTTGAACAATACGCTTGAATAGTGCTTTTAAAACTTGAATAGTTAAATTTTTTAATATTTAAAAAAAATAAAAAACATTTAAAAACATTTTCAAAAAATTATTATACATAAAAAATAGCTCAAATAATATAAACTAAATAAAGTCAAGAAAAAACACACAAAAAAGGATGGTGGGAGGTAAAAATAGAAAATTGCTGCATGGGAACTATACCAAAAAGTGTGATGTAGCATAAAGTGTGATGTAGCATAGCAAGAGCCTCCAAAAATACTGTTAAAAAAAATTCAAACACATTTCAAAAAATTACAAGATTCAGAAAATAGCCCCACAATACAAAATAGAAAAAATAAATAAAACAAAAAAAAAAGTAATATGAGGTAAAAATAAAAAAATATTAGATGAGAGATGTATAAAAAGTGTACTATAGCATAACAAAAGCTATAACATAATGAGTTAAAAGTTAAAACTAAACAAGGATTGTATGTCTTTCATTTTTCCCGATTTTATTCTTCTTTGTTTAATTTGTTTATATGTAACTACTAATCCATTTGTTTAATTAGATTTATATTATTGAACATATGTAAATTACTAAAAAAAACAAACATAAAGTATAAACTCAAATATTTTTTTTCTTAGGGAAAAAAAAAAGAAAGTTAAAGAATGTTGAAGTAAAAAAAAAAAATTGTTTAAAGAAAAAGAATATTAAAAATAAAGTAAAGGAGCAATATCCAGACCAAAATATAACAGGACAAAGTAACAAAATGGGTGTCGGTGCTTTCTAGATTGAAAATCAAATGCTTCTTAAAGCTTGACAAGTGCGAAACAGAGCTTATTGTGGCTTCTGAAAGACCATAACTGAACCTTGTCTTTGGCTTTGAGTTGGTCATTGTGTTGCAGAATGGTATTCCAGTGAACCAGATTGTAACTTGCTGATCTCGTCATTTGCCACTTCCTGAGAGAAAGAGTGAACAGCCTTAGACACGGATCAAGAAACAACACTGGCATCATACCAATAAGCTTTTTCTTCGTATCATCACGTTGTTCTAACACTTTCTCCTCATCCTCTCTCACAAAGTTTAACGCTTCCCTTCGAATCTGGTTTTCTGGGATTGAGAAACGGCTGTGGTCTGTGCTCAAATCAGTCTGATAAAGTTTCTTCTCGATCACCAGTTTCACCTCACAACCCTCCATTTCTTCAATCTTTCTCTTCAACTCCAATGGCAACTCTGCAGGTGGGTTGGTTCTTACTCCATTTTTCCTTTTCCTTTTGATCTTCTCGTCAGATTCACTGCTACGAACCACTTCAGGAACAGGTTCATTGGTTCTTGGTATCCTCTTCTTTATGGGAAGGAGCATATGCGGAATCCCAATTCTAGTCTCTTCAGAATCAGATTCTTTCTTTTGAGACGTTCTCTCCTCTGCTTCCTCCTCCTTAAAAGAACCCAGTTCTTTGAGGCTAGGGTTTGTCGTCTGATCAACGTTGTGATGCACAGCTTCCACGGGTTGGCCATTAATATTCCTCTCCCTCATCATCTGTGGTGGGTTGGTTCTTGCTTCATTTTTCCTTTTCTTGCTGATCTTCTCATCAGATTCACTGCTACGAACCACTTCAAGAACAGGTTCATTGGTTCTTGGTATCCTCTTCTTTATGGGAAGGAGCCTAAGGGGAATCCCAAATCTAGTCTCATCAGAATCAGATTCTTTCTGTTGAGACGTTCTCTCCTCATCTTCCTCCTTAAAAGAACCCAGTTCTTCGAGGCTAGGGTTTGTCGTCTGATCAGCGTTGTTATGCACAACTTCCACTAGTTGGCCATTAATATCCCTCTCCCTCATCATCTGTGGTGGGTTGGTTCTTGCTTCATTTTTCCTTTTCTTGCTGATCTTCTCATCAGATTCACTGCTACGAACCACTTCAACAACAGGTTCATTGGTTCTTGGTATCCTCTTCTTTATGGGAAGGAGCGCAAGCGGAATCCCAAATCTAGTCTCATCGGAATCAGATTCTTTCTTTTGAGGCATTCTCTCCTCATCTTCCTCCTTCTTAAAAGAGCCCAGTTCTTTGAGGCTAGGGTTTGTCGTCTGATCAGCGTTGTTATGCACAACTTCCACGGGTTGGCCATTAATATCCCTCTCCCTCATCATCTGTGGTGGGTTGGTTCTTGCTTCATTTATCCTTTTCTTGCTCTTTTCATCAGATTCACTGCTACCAACAACTTCCGGAAGAGGTTCAACAATCACAAACGGGAAGCCAATTCCACCCTCTTTATAATCAGATTCTTTGGTGAAGGAACCATTCTCAGATGCCTCCTCTTCCGTCTTCTCAAGAATTTGGGAATCAACAGCGGCTAGAATTTGCAATTTGTAATCGCAACCCCTCACGTTTTCCATAATTGCTAGCTGCTTAATATTAATCCATCTTTTTTTCTGAAACTAGAGAGAAACTGTGAAAGATGGGGTTGTGGGGTTCTCTTATATAGACTGGGAGTTTTGTTTCTCCATTTATGCTTAGTAATCCCTAACCAAGTGTGACTCTATTTTCTACAACCTAGCCTTTATTCATCTCTTAGTCTTTAAACTTAGCCATAGTTTGAAATTTGGCGCGTTAATTCACAGAGAAAAAAACTCGTCTTTGATCTTCCTACGACTTCATTGTTTCCAATCCTAATCAAAATTCTTTTTTTCTTCTTGGCCTCATCCTATTTTAAACTCTGCACGGATATATGGCATGTGTTAGTCACCACTCTAATTGATTTTGTATATCTTTCCTTTTCCCGCTTTAATTCTTTTTAATTGTTTTATATTAGAGTAAAATCATATTTTAATCCCTCTCACATATATAAATTTTGAATTTCATACTCAACAAATTAAGTTTTCAAATTTAATACTACTTTTTAAAAATTATTCAATTCCCTCCCTCTATCTAGCTAACTGGTATCCGTTCAATTCATTGACAAAATGGTAGGTTAAGAAATTAATTATAAAATTTTAAATTTATGTATTTGTGAATGACTAAATAGGGGGTTGTATACTCTTTATATTATTATATATTTGATGTTAAATTGTTAACTATTTGTTCCATTTGTTCAATTAATGGATTTATATCATGTCACATACTAATCCTAGTCGCATAGCTCCATATATATTCATATCTTATCTGCCAAATTCTTCAGTCACACAATAACCTTCATTGTGTTGATTAAATAAAGGAAAAAAAATCTATGGAGACTCTTCAACTTCAAATATTTTCTTAAATTTTAAAAAGTAATAAATGGAGCTTTGAACTTTTTTATTGACATTATATTTAGCATTTTCTCTCCATGATCGTTAACTCTGTTAATAGATAGTGACTTCTGCATGATTATTTATCTACGCGTTACTTTTTCATTGATTGTTTATTAATTTTTTATCTCAAATAAAAATAGTCGTTATAATTTAAAGTATAGTTTATACAGAAAAAAAAAAGAAACATCTTCTCTCCCCATTTGTGGCAAGCTGGTTCTCTAATATTTTGAATCGCCCTCAACAAGCCAGGCTTTTCTAAATTTAAAAGCCCAAAATTCCTCTTCTTAAGAAGAATTGATTGAGACTCCTCTAAGTAATTATTAGCTTTGAAGATAAAAAAGAAATTGGTTGGGATTTTAAGAGAAATTCTTCTTCATACGTACTAATCTAACTAACGCTTCTTGCCATAAAAAGAAAAAATACCCTTTATTAATTGTTGTTCTAGTCTTTAATAGGAGAAGAGACTTCTTCTTTTGACCATGAAAGTTGCAGAAGATTGAAAAGGGAGAAAAGATAGAGCTAGAGAGAAAGGAGGAATATATTGAGAAAATCTGAAGAGAAAATTGTAGAATGGCCAGCAAGTCTCCTCTATTTTGTGGGAGATGGAGAAAATCTCAAGATGAGAATGGAGGATTGAGAAGACAGAGAAAATATGGTTTTCTTTTTTTGGAATTTTGCATTTTTTCACCTAATATTTAATTGTCATTGTAATATCATCCCTAATATATTAATTGTAATACATTGTATCATAAACTATTATAACTTAGTTAAATTACCCCCACCATTTAATTAAGTGTTAAAATTAATAATTTTAATTAACATAAAATGAATAAAAATAAAAGTTAATTAAAGATTATCCTAATTTATTTTTAATAAAGTTCTTATTTTTTATTTCTATTAAATTTTTTAATTAGATAACTAGTTCATGTTAAGTAAAATCATTAATTTTAATACTTAATTAAATGATGGGAGGTAATTTAACTGAATTATGATAGTTTAGAGTGTAATGGATTATAATTAATAAAAAAATTACAATAACAACTAAAAATTAGGGTGAAAATGTATAAAATTTTATTTTATTTTTCTTTCTTTGTAAGCAGTAATTGTCGGTTGATTTGAGTTCAAATTTTCAATTTTTTTATGTTAAAATATTATTTATGGATAAAATTAAATTTTAAATTATAAAAAATGTATAATAAAAAATTAATAAGCAACTAATCAAAAAGTGACATGTAGATAAACTAGTAAGGTGCAGGTTATATGTCTATTAAGGGGGGGAAATCTAAGCTATACAGGAGTGAGGAGGTGCGTTAACAATTGTGGAAAGAAAATGCATAATGGCTAAAAAAAATTCATGATTTGTCATTTTTAAAAAAATTCAAGAAGATATTTGCAAACGACCTTTACATTTTTTTCTCAAATAAATAGAATAGATAGGAAAAGGGGAAAAGGTATAACTGCTGTGAGAAATTAGACTCTTCGTATGTGCATGCCATGTCAATTTATTTTTGAATAAAAATTTAAATTATTTATTATCGCTTAAAAATTAAAAGAACAATATATAAGTAATATTGGTTAACTCTTCATGATCTCTTAAAGAAAGTAAAAACAATTTAAATGACAATATACAAATAAAAATAATAAATTTAATTCAATACTTTAATTTCAAACATATATATATATATATATATATATATAGTATATATTGCGCTTTTAATTATTGAAGAAATAATAAGTAATTAATTAATATTATTTTTAAAAATTTTAAAAGATAATAAATAATTCAAAATTTAAATATTTAAATAATTAAGCTTTTATTTAAATAATGACTTGACATTCATGTATAATTAAAACACTAGTATATAACATATATATATATATATATATATATATATATATTAATAAAATCTATATTTATATTTATTCTATTAACTTTTTAAATTTTTAATATTTTAAATTTCTATCAAACATTTTTAAAAATTTTAATGAAATTTATTTATTTTATTTGAAAAATGATATTCTCGCATTTATCTTTTGTATTTTTTTATTTGTATTATTATTTATTAATTAATTATTAATTTTATATTATATTTGAAAAATGATATTCTCGCTTCTTGAACCCCCCCACCCACACGACCGCTCCCGTTCGCAGTACGCAGACACTCGTTCGTGTATTCTCGCGCATGTATAGCACGTGGCACCACGTCGTTCCAAACCGCAACAAAATAAACCGGGCCGTGTCTTCTGCATACTGCTTGGTTAGAAAAAGTGAAGGAAAGCAAATTGCGCGAATTCTCTTAATCAATGGCGAATTTGCCCCAATCTCTCATGAATGCGCCTTTCAGAGATCCTAGTGCCTCCGCCCAAAACGCCGCCGCTACTCAGGTCAACAAGGATCGCAAGATGGCGTCTGCAGAGCACCTGGTTCTCGAACTAAGCAACCCTGATCTCAGAGAAAATGCTCTTCTTGAGCTCTCCAAGGTAAATACTTCACCCTTTCTACATTAAATTAACGATTGTTTATTTTTCTGGCGAATTTTAGTGAAAATTTGGGATTCTAAGTCTGAATATAGGATGGGGTCCAATGTATTAGTTTTTAGATATTGGGGAAATTTTGAGTTTTTTCTTTTCGTATTTTTTTAATTTGTGCTTTCTGGGTTTTGGTTGAAATGGCTGCATTGGGATGGGTCTTTTGGGTTCTTCGAAAATTATACCCAGATTTTCACCTGTGATTAGGGTTCTCAGACAAAGGGATGTAATGTAAACCGAGATTGAAAGTTTGTTCTGTTCTCATTTCTCATTGGATGGGAAATGATAGTCTATTAGGGGGTTGCGATAGTTTTCAAAGATTTTTTAGTTTTTATATCACTATCTCTCTTTAGCCTCTATGTACGTATTGAAGCTCTTTCGTACTTGTCTCCCAAGTTTGTCTCTTCATTTTTCACGTTCCATTATAATTGTGAAGTACTCATGGATTGAAAATAGATTGTTTTATTTGTATAAAAAGAGGCAAAAGCAATCTCTTATTTGCTCCACAGGTGTGAGGCTGCTTGTAATGCTTGGTTGCTGTTTGTTTTCAAAGCATCAGTTCATTATCACATCTTGTTTTGATTGACTCAGCAACACAAGGGAGATGTAATTATGAATTGCTTCAAAATTTTATTTTTGGATGTACCAAACATCTCCAGAAATAAGTAGAATGATATATACGATGCAAAATTGGTTGAATATGATATGCATTTGGTAATGGTCTTTGTTTGGATAAATATGTAATAATAGTGTGTGTTTGTTAAAAGATACACTGCTGCACTGGGAAACCATTTAAATTTTGGTCACCACTTATATCTCAATCAAATTACCTGATAACTTGTCCGGTTAAAATTTTGCTATAGATTGTGTCCATCTTGTGTAGCTTGGCTTTACATTTTACAATTATGTTATGTGATGATTTGACTCACCCTCTGGAAACTTTTTGTTAGTGCTGCTGCTCATACAGACATCTCATGATTTTTTCCCCCGTTTTCTTGTTTAGAAGAGAGAGTTATTTCAAGATCTTGCTCCATTATTGTGGAATTCTTTTGGTACTATTGCAGCACTTTTACAGGTATTCTAATTGACTTGCATTGGATTTCCTTTTCTATTAGCTTGCTTTTATTAATCTTTCTTGTAAACTTTTAGTTGCTTAGTACCTAATATTGTTTGAGCTTATGAATAATTCTCTCTTCTCTGATGATGATTACTCTTTTTGGTCTATTCTATCATATATATGCCAATTTAAGATTGTGCTTGTTTCCAACTTTATTTTTTCATTTTGATGGAGAGGAGATATGAAATTAAGAAGGCGATGGTGTGATTAACTTAAAAAGTCTTTCTTAAATGTAACGCTAAATGTGTTCATAGTATCTTGTTATGCTAGTAATGTTTATGACTTCTACTCAACTTAAAATATTCTGTTGTCAGCATACTTTCTAAAATGAACTCCCAAAGTTTCCTCATTTAATTCTAATTCAATATGCATGTTAATATCCCCAAACATGTTGAGATCTCATTGCTTGATTTATCAAGCATTGGAGTTTCTTCGTTTGTTATTGAAGATTTGGTTCTTATTAGGTAACCTCCACTTACCTAGGATTAGAAATTTTTCTTGCAGGAAATAGTTTCAATATACCCTGTTCTTTCACCACCAAATCTTACTCCAGCGCAATCAAATCGAGTGTGCAATGCTCTTGCTCTTCTTCAGGTCAGATGTTTTTGTCCTATCAAATTTGATATCGTGTTCAGAAATTTACCATAACATTCAGATGTTTTGTTGAGGATAGCTTCATTGTATCTTCTTTTACACCGCCGAGCTTATTATATTGACTTTGTATATATTTTTCAGAAATACTACTTAATTTGAATAAAACATTTCAAGGAGGCATAACCCACATAAACTGGACATATATATAGATTCCTGATTTCATATTACACCCATAGAACCACAATCCGGTACTCATGTACTTGATTGTGGTACTTTTACAATTTGGGTTGCGGTGATAAGCTGTGCAGATTGCCAAAAGTGGTGAACCCTAAGTCCCTAATTACAATCCCTAAATGTCATATTATGATTACATCATAAATTTCTATAATTATGATAACCATCTTCTCTTCTCCTTGCACTGCATTAGGAGGTTTGTTGCGGCCTTGCGGGCCTAAGAAGGAAGGGGATTTGGGTCTTAGGAGATGTAAGTGTCCAAAACCATTGCTTTGATGGCTAAATGGCTGTGGTGTTCCACTTTAGCAACTACTCATTGTGGCACTAGGTAATTTATAGTATGGTTTAGATCCGAATGGGTGGGATGGCAACTTAGTGATCACTGCAGCACATGTGAATCCCTGGAAGTTTATTTTGATGGTTTTTATTCTCTTAGACCAGTGGTTTCTCTGGGTTTGACTGATGTTTCTCACTAGGTTTTTTTTTTTTTGGGGGGGGGGGGGGGATAACAACCATTCGGGGGGCCTAATTTCTCTCACATTTTCAGGTTCCCCGAATGATAGAGATACTAGTGTATAAGAATCTCTTCTACTTTCACTTGATTAAGCTGGCTTTTCTTCCAATCCTGATATGAGACTTGGGACTCTTGATTCTTCCAACATGTCCTTTTGCCATTGAACAACATGGAAAACTTGTAAGCAATTAAACAAGGAAGAATGACATTATTAAAACGTCCATGTTTTCATGCTCTGTTTTGCGTATAGAATGTAATAGAAAATATGTTGCAACTCATGCGATGACCATTCCATTTACTTGCTTTTGCAAAATAAGACAAAAAACATGTTATTATTGTGCACTTGTTTGGAGTTTCCTTAATTTGAAAAATAATTGCTTAGGCCCCGTTCAGTGCGCCGTATAAAATAGCATGAGATAGTATAAGTTAATACAATCCTATCTTATACAATGTTTGGCGCGCACAAAGTATTGTATTAGCATATACGGTTACAACTTTTTATACAATCATCATCATATAAAAAAATACCGGAGGGGGATGAGGGAATAACATTATACGGTGATCACCGTATAACACTGCATTGCTAGTGCTATCACCACATTTACCCCATCACCGCCACCGCCACAACCACTGCCACTGCCACTGCCACTGCCATCACAACCACCATCATCGACAAATACATGATAAGATTATGTTATCCAATCCATTGTGTTATACGTTGTCACAACAAACACATGATAGTATAAAAGCATATTAGGTGGATAGTTTATACAATACTATCTAGTGTCTTATCCTACTCAGTATCTTATCCTATGCGGCACACTGAACGGGGTCTTAGTGTATTAGCCCATCTATATATACTATTACCAAATTTTTCGTTTCTTTATTGCTTTTCTTCTTTTTGAATTTGAAACATGTCATAAAAAAGAATAATAAATTAATAAGGAAGAAAAAATGATGTTGCTAAGCCTTTTTTTTTTTTAATGCTTTTCTTATAGTGTGTAGCTTCTCACCCGGATACAAGGATGCTATTCCTCAATGGTAATGTCACTTTTCTTGTTTTATGTGAAGCATTTTTAACTTCTGTCCACTGTTGCACTTATGTCCTTGGCATGATTTATTGTGGTAGTGAGTGATAGAAGTGGCCTGTGCTTAAAATGAGCATTTTGTATTTGCTCAAGTGTTGTGAGATATATTGTCAGCTTCTTGAGATTTGGGTGATGGTGTCTGATTGAATCCCATAGACAGGCAATTACTCTGAAAATTATAGGATTAAGAAGAGAAGCGGAGGAATAAAAGGTAATTAGATGAGATCAATTATCGGCTGCATATGGACTCCTGATTTATTTTGGGGGTGGTGGAGGGGGTGAATTAAAATATTAATTATTCTTATGATTTATGCATAAACAGATGGGTAGTATCTTTACTTGTGCGCCAGAATTTTCACCATATCGCATAGTACATATGTTATCATTCCTGTTTTGCTGATTGCTTTGGTGTTGTCTGGAACTGGATGTTCAATTCATAGATTGTCTGCCTGGAAGGTTCATTTCTCAGGCCTAGAAACAAGCTTTGATGAGGGAAAATGAATCTTGCAGATAAATTATAATTTCAACTGATACATCCTTGCTGCTGCCTTTCCTCACAATAGAAGCTCTTTGCTTCCTGTGTTTCTTGCTTACAAATGGAGTTTCTTTGTCCAACAATTTATAGGTCATTATATCTGATGTCCTTTCATGTCATCCCTCTTCCGTTTTGCTGTTGGACTTGGACTTGAACCTTTTACTTCCAATATATATCCCAAGCATCTGTAGGCACAAGTTTTGGGTCAAATTGAAAGGCATTACTTTCTTGAGATTGAATATAAGGAGATTTCTGACATTACCTTATCCTTCTCAGTATTATTTTTGCTCATATTTTAAAGTATTGAAGTGTCTAACATTCATACGTGTAATCTGTGTGATTCTTTGCACTTACCTTCTCTCTTTTGCAGCTCATATACCTCTATATCTGTATCCCTTCCTTAATACAACAAGCAAGTCAAGACCGTTTGAGTATTTGAGACTTACAAGTCTTGGTGTCATTGGTGCCCTGGTGAAGGTACTTCATTCTTTTTTATTCTGACGTTACATGCACTTCTCACATTGTTGGGGAATGAATTAAAGTGCCCAACTATTTTGTTTTCTTATCACAATTATTGGCAATTGTTTTCTTCTTTATCATCTGTGCAGCATTAATATCTTATGTGTTTGATCAATTCTAATAATTTTTCATCCTTTTTTTTTATTAATCAGGTTGATGATACAGAAGTTATAAGTTTCCTTCTTTCAACGGAGATAATTCCACTCTGCCTGCGCACTATGGAAATGGGCAGTGAATTGTCAAAAACAGTTGAGTTCACTGATTCTTGCTTTTAGTCTTGTGTAAACTTATGCCATTTTGGTTTAAAAGTTTATTTTTGTGGATGAGTTTGGGCTTGGTTGCAATGCTCTTCTTCATGTTTCTTTTATAAGCTACATAATTTTTTATTTGTTTGGATAACATGATGCATGTGAAGCTATCTTGCTTTGTTCTGGTACAGTGCTACGCAGGAAAGTGTTAGGCCATTAGCTTATGATTTCTGCTTATGCATTCATATTTTGATCAATGGAGATACCATTAGCTGTTGAGGTGGGTGGATTTTACACAGTGAACCCCTTATGGGTATTTGAGCATGGTTTGCTTAAGAGTCTTATTATTATTATTATTATTTATTCTTGTGTTTGAAGTTTGAACTCTTCCTGGCATCTTAATTCCATCAAAATGTAACTTGAATACGTGCTTTTGTACTATATGGGCTCAAGTAAAATTTTTCATACTTGAGCTGAATCTGACACATTCACAGTTTTGTGTGTGTAGATGATAAGAAATGGTTACATGTTAAATACGGTTTCACTCTTCAGCTTTTATGAGCTGTAAAATGCTTAAGCAGTTGAATGTTTAAGCTTTCACTTTTTCTAGATCCTGTCCAATGTTGTATCAAATAATAATGAAAAGGACATAATTGTCTAATGAAAGATATGCCATGGCAGGTTGCAACATTTATAGTTCAAAAGATTTTGTTGGACGATGTGGGCTTGGATTATATTTGTACTACAGCAGAGCGCTTTTTTGCAGTAGGTCGAGTTTTGGGGAACATGGTGGCAGCTCTTGCCGAACAACCCTCATCTCGTCTGTTGAAACATATCATTCGTTGTTATCTCCGTCTCTCAGATAATCCAAGGTTGGTTTAGTAGATTGAAACTCCCCTTGTCTTGAGAGCTGGTGCCTCAAACCCAGTTGCCTCATGCCATTCCCGTTCCTTCCATGGTGTAAGTGTCATCTCTAATTTACCTTATATCTGATTCTGTAAGCAGGGCTTGTGATGCGCTAAGAAGTTGTCTTCCTGACATGTTAAGAGATGCTACCTTCAGTAGCTGCCTTCGCGTAAGTACTTCTTGTAAATTGTAATACTTATAGTGTACAAATTTGCTTTTGTTAATATATTCAAGCTGTCTGATTAAAAAAAAAATTGTGGGTTAAAGAGAAGGATAGTAAACTTCAACCTTTTCTGCAAATCTTTATTTTAGAGCTGAAGATTTCCATTTGCTCTTATAAAGTGAATTGTGTTTTTAGTTTGTTTTAACGAACTGGTCTTCTTGATGTATCCAGGAAGATCCAACAACCAGGAGGTGGCTACAACAATTGCTTCACAATGTTGGAGTGAATCGGGTTCCTGCACTACAAGCTGGAGGAGGTTTCGATCATATGATGGTGACGTGAGTATAGTTTCTGCTTCATTGCTGGGCTTATTATCGTCAATCTTGGTCCAGTGTTAAAATAGTCATCTTCTATTTTATCTATCATTTTTTTGCTTCTAACTTGAGATAAGTTAGTTGCTGTAATTATTGAAGCACTGACAACTTAAGTGATGTTAGATTCCTGATAGTTTGTATGTAGCAATTATGTGGTTGCTTTTTCACCCCTTAAGGAATGTTCAAGCTGATAGTAACTGCTCCAGTTCTTCTCCGAGTATGTTGTGGTGTCAGGTTAAAAAGAACAAGCTTTTGGTTTGGCACAAATTGGGTTCCCTTGGCTCTTGGTACTTGCATAATATTAATGAATGAAAATTACACCATTTCCTTTGCATTTACTTTATAGTATAATTACCTCTTCTATTTTAAAACTTTTCATAAACCTCCCTTATATTTTAACATTAATCTACTATTAAACCGAATAGTTAAAAACAATAATAAAATATCTTAAATATTTTCCAAAAATATGTTTTCTTAATGCCTTAACAATAGAATATTATTAAATTTAGTAGTTACCAAATTAAGATGAAATATCTTATTAAAAGATGGTTTAGGTTATTGTCAAAGAAAAATAATTTATAATAAAAAATTTTAAATGTTTTAAAAGTATATATAATAAATGATCATTTTTTATATTATCTATCTATGTATTTATATATAAATAATTTTTGTACTTTTAATATTAATTGATTATATATGTAATATATATTTTTTAAATTTTTATACTTCTTGTATTGTTTATTTATAATTTTTTTAATATTTATTTTTTTATAAGTAAAATTTTTTTTAAAAAAATTTGAAAATATTTAAAAAAATATAAGATATAAAAAATAATTAATTATTCTTAAAAAAAATGAAAACAAAAGGAAATATGCAGCAACTTAGACTTTCTCTTTTGATTAAAGAAGTTTGATTGATTTTTTTCTTATATTTTTCTTATTACATATGCTAAAATAACTTCTTTTTTATAATTATTTTGACTCTTGTTTGTTTAAAGTTTATAAATTATTTGTTATTTAATATTATTAAAAAATATTTTTTACACAAAATAACTCAATGTTATTGGATACAAATTTTAAAAAATGACATAATTGAGGTATCATATTATATTTGAATTTTTGATATATAAACCATAATATATAAAGTTTATTAAATTTAGACTTTAATTGTGTTAAAATTATTGGTGTAGAAGAGAGGTTAAATTTAATAAATAGTATTTTTAATAATTGAAATTAATAATTTATATATGTATAAAAATTTTGTTAATAAAAAAAATTATCACTTGATATATATTATTGATGGATATATAGAATATTTTACTATTATTGATGGTTATATAGAATATTTTACTATTTTTTTAACTATTGAATTAAATAATAGTTTATTTGCACCCTTATACCAACATAAAAAACTAACATTCTCAATAATTTTTTTGAAGAATCTCTATATCCAACACCCTACTTCAGTATTAGGATCAGTACTGAAAAGGACAAGCACTTTAATTCTTAAATTTTAGAATTTACAATATCTTATTTTATGATAATATTTTATAAAAAATCATAATATTTTGAGATATTATTATAAAAAAATTTTGAGAAAAAATTATTTTAAAATATAATATCTCAAATAAAAAATATATTTTATAATGTTTTTTTTATCTTAAGATATTATTTTAAAATAATTTGAGATCCTATAAAATGAACTTTTTATAAAGAGTGTAACAGTGTCTTGAAAGTAATTATTTCTCCATCTAGTGTTTCAAGCGAAGAGCTCCAGCGGTTAATCATCCACAAACTTCGTACATTTATCATTATTGACTTAAATGATATTTTTAGTACATTTAATTTATTAAAGTTATAATTTTAATTTTTTAATTTTATTTTAAATAATATAGTCTCATAATTTTATCAAAATTATAATTTTAATTCCTTATAACTTTGTTATAATTTTAATAAAATTAAAAAAAATTATTAATAATAAAATTAGGAGGTCCAAAATTATAACTTTAACAAATTAAAATATCAAAAATACAATTAATCCATCATTATTCAATGTATCATAAGTAGACCTGCTCATGGGTTAGATTGGGCTGGGCTTGAGCTTAAGCATAGTGAGTTTTTGGTGTGTGGGTTTAAGCCCATCTTAAAGTTAACATGCATTCATAGATAACTCTAGTACAAGTTTATTGGTAAAGCTCGAGCTAGACCCATTATACTAATTAATTTTTTTTTATTTTTATAAGTATAATCTATATTTAAATATAATAATAATAACAATACTTTTTAAAATATGAAACTAATTACTTTTTAGGACAAATTTAATGTTACAACGCTTTATATATGTTTTAGTATTTATTAATTAGATAATTAAATAAATTAAAATGTCAATAGCATCAGTTGAATCTTTTTTCTAGCACTAGGTAATAGTTGACATTCACGTCTAGGGTTTAAATCCTAACTTTTCCTATTGTTAAAATACTATTTATCAACAAAAAATAAACGAACAAATTAAATCCCTATTAGTCATTTTTAAAAAATATTTATAGACAACTATATTAGTTTTGTTTAATAGCCTAAAAGAAAAAAAATTATTTATTCTAGATAAATTATTTGTATATTATAACTTGTTTATCCTCACAATTCAAACTTATTAAATGTTTCTTCATATATATATATATATATATATATATATATATATATATATATATATTTTAAAGTAATCTTTATTTTAATTTCTAAATGGCTTTTTAATAAATTTTATTTTCTGGAAACAGCCATTATAGTTTCATGTATATTATTTAATAATTCTTTTTAGTGAAGATAAAATACACTCATTTGTACGTAATTCTTGTTTCATATTAAAATACTCAATAGTATTAATTAATTATTGATTATGTAATTAGTTAGTTAATTTAATACAACTGTCATTACAATCATTGATGATGTGTCCACTCCTCTTTTAATATATGTAATAAGCCAAAACTTAAAGACCTTTTTTTTTTAATATTACATAAAATATGTTGCTTGAATTTCATTAATTGATGTATCTACTACTCCTTTCTAAACTTGACAAAGATGAATGGGTTACCCAATCGTAGGGGTGTGCACAATCCGATTTGGTTCGATTTCAAACCAAACCGTTAACCAAACCAACCAAAACTAGATGGTTTGGTCCGGTTCGGGTTTGTGATATTTTGAAGTAAAAATCAAATCGAACCAAACTGTTATTATGCGGTTTGGTTTGGTTCGAGTGGTTGATTTGGGTGCATAAATTTTGTAACCCAATTCAGAATTTCAGTGACGCTATTTTATACTTCCAATACCAGTACTACTAAATACTAAATACTATTAATGAAATCTATCGATTTGAGCTACTTACACCACACAATTGATTCAATTTGGTAGAACAAATTCACAAAACTATGTTATCAACCCTGTCTCAAAACTAAATAGTAGGCTCTTGGTTACCTGAGAAAGAGAAACTGTCTAGATTTGACTACTTGAGAGCAACTTCTAGTATAGCAATCCCATCATATAACATTATAACCTCAAGGTATCAACTATTTAGGTAAATTACCAAACTTTTCAATGTTATAATAAATAAAAAATTAGCTTGTTAATTACTTAATTTTGTAAAGGTATCAATTACAACAGAACTTACATAATTATATCATTGCTTGTGAGTTGCTGGATTGTTACTAAAAGAGAAGGGTAGGGTATGGTTGCTTTATATTAGTGTATTTAATGATGTTATTGCTTAAAAATGAAAAAACAGAGAAAAATAACTATTCACATAAATAAAAACCTATGGTCTAACCTGTACCTAACAATTGATATTAAATATAACAAAAATCTTAGATAAATGGAAGCAAAAAAATAAAAGAAAATGATTCCATAGGCTACCAGTGTAAGACATAGTGCATATACCATAATTTAAATCATAAACATAAAGACTTAAACTCATATGTGAAGAAAGACGAAATTCAAAAGCAGTATTACCCAAAAGAATCTACAAAACAAACAAATAAGTAATAAAGTATCATCATTCATTCATTCATTCATTGTCCAACTCCAACAAAAAGATGAGGAAATAATCCAGTATTACCCATATCCAATTACCAAAAAAGGATAAAATCCCTAAATTGATAATCTTAATCAAAATGAGATTTTGATGGATGAGAGAGTTGTGGAATGAATCTCTTTAGGAGCTTTGAAATAGTAGATACTAGATAGATTAGTAACCTTTCCTCCTCACCTAAAGAGAAAAATATAAAAATTTAAATGAATAAATAATAAAGTAATCAATTAATCATTATGATAAAATCAAGAATTCAATAATCAATATAACAAATTATTTGTAGAACTAGAAAAACTCACTTGTAGAAATTGAAATGTGGACATTGTCACTGTGGCCCCAAAGTTACCCATTTCATTTTCAGTTATATTTGTCTGATTTGTCAATTCTAGTTAAACAATTAACAATAAACAAAAAAGTAAGTCAGTTAGTCAGGCAGTTAGTTATTTGATTTAAATGGTGTAATTTAATGTTTTCAATCCTAAATGCACAAGAAAGAAATTTACCTGATTCAATAGATTGGATTTCATCCATTTGGCTGCGAAGATCAATATCTTTTTTGGGTGATCTCAACCAATTTTGTGCACAAATCAAAGCCTCCACAGTAATAGGGTTAAGTGAGCTACGAAATGGGTCAATAATTCGTCCCCTAGTACTAAAAGCAGACTCAGAAGACACTATAGATACTGGTATAGCCAAGATATCTATAGCCATGCAAGATGGTACATAACTTCAACTGCTTCCCCTTCCACCACTTAAGAATGTCAAACCCATATACATCATCCTCTACATTATCTTCCAAGTATTTGCTAATTCATTCTTCTTCACTTCAGTCCGAATTTCTTGCAATATCAACTTAAATTGATGTCTAACATTTTTTTTTAACATGATCATCATTGTGTGAAGAACAATCTGATAGAGAAGTAGATTCACCCGAATCAAGAGGAATAGGAAATTACTGCCTGTAAGTTTGAAACAACTCTTGCAATAAGTTATCTATTTTTTGATAAACTTCTTTTGTACCTCATTGCCATAGATCATAGGTAAGTAGAATTGAAAATATTTGACCTTATATCGAGGATCAAGGACGACAGCCACAAATATAATGTAATTTGTATTATTACCAACATCTCAATATTCATCAAACTTGGCTTTCATACTCCATGCCATAGTTCTCAAAATCACATCATCACTACTCATCCAATCCGCTAAATTAGTTGCAATGTCAATCAATGTTTGAAAGAATTGATTTGAAGTGACATGCAAAGAACTAAAAAATGAAATAGTGGCATCATAAAAAATATGCAAAAACTGCGTAAAAATCCGAGCCCTCACCCAATCTTCAGCATTAGGAAGCCCCACTCAACAATAAAATACTGAAAGTAATTTCCATCATCATCTTCAAGGCGTGCAAAGGCGTTTTCAAACTTTTCAGCTTTAACATTAAATATGTTGAATTCCACCTAGTGGGCATATCTAGACAAATCCCTTGTTTACTAGCTATCTTAGCATCATCTACCATTCTTTTAAACATAGCTTATTTTTGAGGGGATGATCTAATATATTTACAAGCAGTCCTGATTTTTTTTATGGATGTATCTATTTCTTTTAGTCCATCAGTCACAATAAGATTGAGTATATGTGCACAACATCTTAAATGCATGTATTGCCCCTTAAACAATGTGCCATCCCAATCATTAACCCTCCTTATCAAATAAGAAAGTGCAGTATTATTTGAACTAGCATTATCAACTGTGACAGTGCCAATATGTGCAATATCCCAATCTTTGATATATCTCTCTAACTACTTCCTTATTGTGTCTCCCCTATGCAACTCTTAATTAGCATCTATGTAATGGGTTGTCACACACATATAATTAACATTTTGAATAGATGTTCATGTATGAGTGGTAAGACAGACCCTCTGATATACAGTTGATAAGGTGTTCTTCAACTTCTCTTTCTCACTCAAATAAAAGGCTATCACATCCCTAGCTATAGTGGTGTAGGAAGGAATTTGAAACTGAGGTTGAGTAACTCCCATAAGCTCCCTAAATCCATCATTCTCAACAAACTTGAAGGATAACTCATCTTTTATAATCATTCTACATAGAGCAGCCCTACAAGCCGCTTGATTGAACTCTACAATTCCAAGTTTTACCTTTCCATCACTTCCACCCTCAGGTTTTCTAAAAGCTCCAAGAGTTTTATGCTTTTTATCCTTCCTATGTAGATTTTTATGCACTCTTCTAAATGATTTCTCAAGGTAGAAGTACTATGATTCTTACTATTATATACATATGTTCGACCACAATAGTTACAGAAAGCTTTACATTAGTATCCTTAGTAAAATGTGCCCAAACAGTAGAAGGTGGTCTGCTAGCTTTTCTTTTCATTTTCAATCTTACCCCAGTTGTAGGCTCCTCATTTTCAGGCTGTTAAGTCACTTCAGTGGCAGTGGCGGCCTCAGCTTCCACTGCTAGTGCATAACCATCTTGAGTTGGAGGTGTTGGAGCACTCCCCATTTCACTTTGATTGCCAACTGTAACCATGTGTATTGTTTAATGTCTTAGAAAAAAGAAAAAAAATATAGTGTCAATATCACAATTGTCTAACAAACACATATTACAGTTGTATAATTTCTTTTGAAGTAAAATAACTAAATTAGCAACATATAATCGAGTATGCACAATATGCAACACATTAACCAAGAATAACTG